>JABSTT010002201.1:0-49754 GCA_013339685.2 Hyalomma asiaticum | reverse complement strand
ACGTGACTAGCGTAGTTTTGGACCATAAGCAGTTTTGAGTTTTTTTCCCCCAGCCGACTGCGTTGTAGAGTTATCAGTTGGGGCACCAGTCCATGATGTAAAATCTTGGAGGTCCGTTGGAGCTCTGCCTCCATTTTTTTGGTGCTAAACATGTGCCTGCGCTAGGTCTACCTTCTAGTTGCCCGTTGTTTCATTTCATTGTTTCATATAGGAATTTTCATGCCGAAACCAGATAGAATACCCTCTTAAAAACCTTTATAACAAATTTTGAGGCATTTGTTACTTTTGTTATAGAGGAAAACCTCGTTATAACAAAGTTGAAGGGGGAGTGGTAATTACTTTGTTATAACCATTAGTTTGTTTAACCAATATCAATTTCATATATAGGAATTTCAAGGGGAATTGCGATTTGCTTCGTTTATATCCAGGTTGTTATAACGAGGTTCTACTGTACCAGGTTTAACTGTGGAACCAAATACATTGTTCGTGGTTTAGTCAGGTTCATGGGACTTTGTATCTTGGTTAAGGATGCCATATGTGCGGTTCGCTGCAATAGCATAGTGTTACCCGTGCTTGGCTGTCAGACTCTGAAGACACGGATTTGCTCCCAGCGTGGCAACCACATTTTTAAAAATGAGAGAGGCTCGTGTGCTCTGTTGCTGGTGACAACGGCCGCCATGTTTAATTCTCTGAGGCGGGTGCTGCATGCAGTAGTTTTGCTTGACTAGTGGACTGCGCGCACAATCCCTTGGGTGTAACGTGGTGGAAGCTTTTGTAGTTGAGGTGATTTTGCCGCGGTCTACATGGCCGGCATCAGACTTGCGAATACTATGGACAAACCGTTCACTATCGGCGATAACCAGTTCACTGGTCTGCAAAAAATTGTCATGCGCACATGGTGGTGGTGATTCTAAAGGAGACTGAGGAAGGGAGAAGTCATGTGTTGGATGACTTAAGACCTGAGGGTCTTGCACCACAGTTGCATTCTGAGTGGCGTCGTAACATGATGTAATGTCAGGTTTTACATTGCTTTTATATAAAATAACGAGTTTGGGTTCTTATTCAGAAAACAAGTCCACCTATGTAGCGGGCATTCCTTTTTGATCCTCTGAAATACGAAGCTTTAAGGCGGTTTGCCCACCATGGAATGCGGCCGACATTGTGAGCACAACCTGGCCAAGCTTGTGCTGGAGTTGTGCTTGCTGGACTACTCATGTCCTGGGTGCGGCCTTCGGAGCAGGCCGCTGCTGCCCTCTGCCTCTCCATGCATCTCTTCGACAGGAGGGCCAGCAAGAGGTAAGTCCTATGACACATTTGCAGACACTGCTGATTTTGTCCATGAGAGTTGGTAGCGGCTCTGCATCTTAATAAGTGCCAGGCCACCACATCATTATACTGAACCTGCATCAGCCTTAACCAGTAAACAGCGCTTCTGTGCATACTCGACAAGTGTCACTGTATTGGTGATCCAAACTGCTGATGGCTGCCTGTGGTCATCATGTTATCATGGTCTAAGCAGCTTTCTGCCTGTGGGTCGAGCCAGCATACAATTTTCACTTTCGTCATCCGTGAGAGCAGTGCACAGAACGAGGATGTGGTAGGTCCTCCATCCATTCGCTTAGTTGGTGTCGTCAGGATCGCCTGCCATGCATTATTCCGAAGCATAGAAAATTGAGCTTGAAGCACTGCGCACTACACAAGCTTCTTCGGCTTTATCCCGTTTCCTCATACCCACCACATATGTGCATGCAAATTCGTGCGATGTATCGGCAATGCGCTGGATGTTAACACCCCACGTGTGCAGGGGCATCCGAAACCACACAACAAAAACAGACCCTGCCCTGCAACAAGTGATGATCATGGTGCTGATTGAAAATGAAAGGCGACTTTTCCTTGCAGCCAAGGGGGAGTGTGCATAGACTCAGAAGCTAAAGTGTAGCGCATGCTTTGCAATCTCGGATGCCATGGAGCACACCATTGATAGTCAAGCCTGACAAAGCCAGCCAAGAATCCCAATGTGGCTGCTGTGATAATCGAGTGATGTGGCCCAGAATGAGTGAATTAGTCCGGAAAATCTGACTTTTGGTGTAAATTTGCCAGAAAAATTGTTTGCAACAATGCATTAGCTCATGGGGACCTTCATGGTGCATTTGTGAAGTCCAGAATATCCCCCAGGTCTGAATTTTCGGAGTCCGAGAAATCCGTTGGTGACTGTAAATCAAAATCGGAAATTGTTTTATTTAGTCATCAAATTAATTACAAAATATGCGTATACAGAAGGAGGCCCCATAGTCAGACTGAATCGGGACCTTCTACAATAGTGAACATCGAAAAAAATTAATTGATGCAGTAAACAGTGGTGCAGAATACAAGCAATAAAATACATCGCAGGGGAAAAAAAAATTCTACTTAAGACAAACAATAGCAGAAAGCAGCAACAAAAACCGAAAATAGCCAACGTAAGAAATAAAGGTAATGCAACTCTGCTCGACAGTTTTCAAATAATTACATAGGGAAAGACAGCAAAAAATAAGCGACGAAGAAGAAAACAATACAGTGAGATCAAATTTCAGCAATGAGGGATCATTATGCAATGATTCGTCAACAGTACATCGTGAGAAGGCAGGAAAGGGAACGGGAGTAATAGAGGTGACCTAAACTAACCAGATTATGGGATGGATGCGAGGAAAATCTTCAGATCTTTTTTGAATATGCCAATTGAATGCGAGGTTTTGATTCTTGAAGGTATGGTATTCCAGAGATGGATTCCAGTGAAGTGGGCTGTTTGTTTGCCATAGTTAGTATGAACTATAGGTAATATAAGATTGCGATTGTGGGCAAACCTTGTCATACTTGTATTTTCTAGACCAGATGGAGGGATTATAAACAAAGGAAGCTGATTTTTTATTTGCTTGAAAAATAGTATTCCTAGATTATATTTGGATAGTTTTGTCGACCGTCAGGATGTTGTTGGCATGCAGGAGTGCTTTAGCATCACTGCGATAATGACTGCGGGTAAGTATTCTAATGGAGTGATTTTGCATAGTTTGAAGGGAGACTAGATGACTGCTATAGCTTTTGCCCCAAGATGTGATACAGTAATTAATCCAAGGTTGAATTAACAGTCGTGGATACCGAGCATTCCAGTTTTCCCCCACTGGAACATGCAGGGCTGTGCTGGGACCTGGGTGTCAGTTCAACTTAATCAATCCCTCTGCCATTAAGGCCTGCTCTTCGCCACTGGAGGTGCCCTATCAAGATCTAAAGAACCAAAAAGCCAACGAAGATCCTCAGGAGCCGCACATTGTTGTGGAGGGGCTGCATGCCAGCGAGAAGCAGTTTTTTCTACTGTTCGGGAGTACTTTACTGTCGCATTAGACTATATTCGGCACAAGTTCCAGTGGAGAAGGAAACCTTGAAGAAAGTGGAAGTCGCCAATTTGAAGTTCTTGAACGATGCATCTTTCACCCTTCCTTTCTTCATTGAGTCCTTCCCACACGTTCTGCCCCAGGAGAAGAACGAGTTAAGAGAAGCCTTGAATGCTCATGAAGCGGAATTCGCAGAATTGCAGGCACGCAACATTTCTGGGGATATTCTAAACGAAGAAGATATATGTTTAGTGGTCAGAAGTGGGAAGAATCGCTAGCGTTGATGGGGAAGTGAAGTTTGGTAGAGTGGCAAAGGTGGTACTGCAGCTGCTTGCCATTCCACACAGCAATGCTGAATGCGAGGGGACGTTTAGCACGGTTAAGAAGACGAGAACTGAATGTTGGTCTTCCTTTCCAACAAGACTCTAAGGTGACCTCATGGTGAAGGGTCGCCAAACTGGACATTGTTTTGGCCAGAGTATTCTGACAGCTTTTTGAAGCTCTCAAAATTCCCAGCTACCAGGTCCCGTAACAAGTAAAGGAGTTTGATTCCCTCCACTATAAAAACAATGGGTAGTGTCTCATGGTGAAAGAACTAAGCAGCTCAAAATAAGCATACTTATCCCTTTCTGATGTCTCTACCCTCGGTAATTTCTTATATGCACCCCTGTCATGGTCTCCCGAATTTTCACGCTGCTAGGTTGGCAGGTAGGCGATAAGCAAGAAAAAGGAGTCATTGCCTGCATTGATAGCTGGGAGTTCAGTGAGTTGTGGTTGCCGGATCCCCAGCAACCACAACTTATTACATCAGTTTTATTATTAGATTATTAAATCAGTTTTTGTGTTACTGTGGCCTTCTCATGAACTTCCTCGTGAACTCTCATTTCTCATGCAAGTAACACTTTTTGCGACAATACATAGCATAGGAATTCTGAATTTTCGATTTAATGAAGTTTTGGTGTAGTGAAGTAAATAGTTTTTCTTATCCTCATTAGATTGAGATTAAACTGCTTAAACAATATGCATGTAGAAGGTTGTTTGTCGGCGTACATAATTAGCTGAAAGCAGAGGATGATGCCATGGGAAAGTTAGTACAATGCCACAAAAATTGGAGCTGGAAAGTCTATCCAAATGTTCCAAAGAAGTTTTGAATATCATTGCGGCTTCGATTTTGTTACCAGTCGGACCTTCAGAAAAATATCAATCTTGCTAGGGCTGTGTACTGTGGGAGAAGATTGCCGCGTCGGCCGGCGTCCAGCCGAGCTCCGGCGCAGGCTAGCACCAGCGCGCGCCCAGCACCACACGTGCGCACTTCGTCGTCGTTGTCCTCCGTAGTCTGTAGCCGGGCGGTTGGCAATCCCCACAGTACATACCCAGATTTTTGGGTGCAAAGGGAATTTCAATATGAACATTTGTTTGAATCTAATAGAATATCTTCATTAATTTGTTTCAAATTTTATCTCTAGTGTACTCCCACAGCGTCATTCTGAGAACATTCGAGCCTAAAAGGCAATTCAACAGAGAACTCTGCAGGTGAACAGGCAGGCTTCGCTGCATTGCAAGAAGTGTCCCACATGTAGGCAAAGGCCATTTGTCGCGGGACATAGTGCATCTCTTCCCTCAATTACAAACTTCAAATCATTTGAGTAGTAAAAGGTAGGAGTGAATTGAATGGAAAACACTCCTTCAAAAATACTCAAAAGTGCAAATGTTTGCTTTCTAGGTAATTAGCGAAAGGAGTACTGGCACGAACTTGGCATTTTCGTCCAGGTGCTCTAAAATGGGGGGAGAACTTCCAAAAGAGTGCCGTGGTGCCTCTAAACGCAATGAGTATATTTTATATGGCTGCCTTACGAGCCCACTTTTGGTTTCAGTTTTACTTTTTCAATTTTTCAAATAGTTTCAATAGTCTGTTTCTCATTTTTACTATTTCATTGGCAGTCACTATGACTATTTCATAGTGACGTGCCAGCTCAGTTGTACGTAGGTCTCAGCCATGGGAGGACAGCAGGTCGTGGCAGGGCTGCAGCAAGTCTGTTGCTGTAAACTGCACGTGGTGTGCGAAAGAAACGATTTCGCTGTCGTCCAGTGACTGGGACAGCAATATCGGTTACTTTTGGGTGGCTTGTGTTCACACGCCATTGTACTGTCTATTGCGGTGGGGATGGCTTGCAGATGCTTGGTGACGAAAACCTTAATATGAAGTTAATACTGTACTTTATACGTGTTTTCTCGCTTTGATATGTGGAGAGTGAACAATGCATGCCCTGAAAATGAAAAAAGTCACTTTTGTGCTGCCTGAAAATTGCACATTGGTGGTAATGCTGCTACAATTGCTCCAACCTGCTGAACTTTCACGGATGCTGCTACATCCATGCTAGAAATTGTAGAATATGCACTGAAGCTCTGAGCAGGCTATTTGACATTTGTTTGGATTAACCGAAAATTTTTTGTCAGTTTTCTGTCACTTTTCAGGCAAAACTATACAGTGTTTTATTGTTAGCATCATAAGCTGTCCAAGTGGCAAGCTTGACACTTCTGTGTATGCAAGGTACCGGTATATGTGTGTGGTCGTTCATGATGCAATGCTTTCCCATTGACATGCAGGTGGGGTGACGTGATGGCACACTATGGGCGCTACACAGAGGAGGCCCTGCAACCCACCATAAAGCGCATGGCGGGACTTCTTCTGGATGCACCAAAGAGCAACCACAAGGTCTGTCGCGATTTTGCTTTCTTTTGCGTCTTGTCCCGCCACGGTCGTCTATTGCTTGTTGTAGGGGTGTGCCAATACGAAATTGTCGAATACGAATAACATGGAAAAAAAAAGAAACAGGCCTCGAATATCGAATCAAATATTGAATGTGTGTGTAGTAAGAGTTGCAAAAGCAGGGGGTAACTTGACAGTTAAATTTTTTAATTTAAAACATTAATGAAATACGCTGCAGCACATTGATGAGACTCGTGAAAGCAAATTTCCTTATTTACTAGCGTAACAAGTGCGCTTTCTTTTTCCAAAAAACAAGCAAAGTTGCCATGTTTTACTGCTTATAACTTGCACGTTACTTCTATTCAAATCCTACAGCATATTTCAATTTGCTTGAGTTATTCAATGCTAATCACCATTTGCTGCAACTTTGCTTAGAACCAAAGAGTGATACACCAGTCATCCTGGCTGTCTCCCCTTTTATGCATTATTAGCTTTCGAAAGGATCACATTTTGCTGTATAGGGAGCAGCTAGTCTACATTACTGCTACGTTTGTGTCGCTGCTTTTTACCCTAGTGAAAGGGAGCACCTTTGCTTACTGAGCATAAACCAGCTAGTCTATAATCAGCTTAAGAAGCTACAATGTGCGGAGTTTCTCTCTCCTTGGAATGGCTTTTATGTTCTAAGCAGTTTTTTTTTTTTTGCCAGGAACTATTTTAAATTTTTAAGTTATTCTTGACGCCTGATAACTATTGAAACCACTAACCTTAGAATTATGGGACCCCAATGACTATTTGTTAATAATCGTAACCTTTGATGAAAGCCAGTAAATTTGCTCCTTTGGCAGCATAATCCCCAAAACAAGTTATGCTGATAAATAGACAAGCTGTTATAAGTGCTTTAAAGTTATTTTAATGAGCAAACAGACAGTGAAGCCTAGGAAAGCATAGGGGAAGTTACTTGTGGTATTGTAATTGTGGAGAAAGTAGAAAGGAATTAAAGTGGACGAAAAGACAAACCTGCCTTCGGTGGGACCCGAACCCACGACCTTCGGATGCCGCGTCCGATGCTCTTGTCTTTTCGTCCACTTTAATTCCTTTCTACTTTCTCCACAATTACAATACCACATGTAACTTCCCCTATGCTTTCCTAGGCTTTATTGTCTGTTTGCTCATTAAGTTGTTTCTAACAAATAAAGAACGAGCCCTTGACCCCTTCCCTTTCGTTATTTCATAGCTTGGGCCTCGTTGCGGCAGTCTTGGTGCCTTAGGTAGCATGCGAGGGCTTATTGGGCGGCAGCTATCTCTTCTAAGTTCACGTTCTACGTGACGCCTCCTGGCAAGAAAGTGTGTTCTACACACGCCGCCTTGGCCACGAGTGGCGCTGCCTAACACTCCCAGGATAATACGTACAGAAATACACAATAAAGTGGACGGGGGGACGACCGCCTTTGTAGCTCAGTTGGTAGAGCATCGGACGCGACATCCGAAGGTCGTGGGTTTGGGTCCCACGGAAGGCAGGTTTGTCTTTTCGTCCACTTTAATTCCTTTCTACTTTCTCCACAATTACAATACCACAAGTAACTTCCCCTATGCTTTCCTAGGCTTCATTGTCTGTTTGCTCATTAAGTTGTTTCTAACAAATAAAGAACGAGCCCTTGACCCCTTCCCTTTCGTTAAAGTTATTTTGCTGTTTAACAATGCAGTGATTGTAAAGGAATGTATTCATTGTGGAATGTGGCATTGTGGTTTGTAGTTTATGCAAGCGACCTGCATTTTTTTTTACGGCTAGATGACTCGTTCCTTGTAGACAAGGTGGTTTACCGGTCAGGGAATATGCTTGAAATTGTCGGGGAATTTAGAAAATTTTAATTCTTAGACGTTCTTGCACTTCCCCCTCGGTCTGAAAAGCACTCAAGGTATCAATAACAAGCTGCGCTGGCAGAATGGGTATGATGGACTTATTACCGCAATGTGGCGAACGTCCATTTCTTTCATCTTTGTGCAACGTATGGCTGCTGTGACGGGGGCTCTGACAGTGCATTATCTAGGCATGGTCGCCGGATCTGTTTCAACATAAAACTTCGTAATCGTCAGTGAAGTTCATCTTTTCCATACTGCTCTATTTGAACATTCTTGTAGAATTTCCACATAAAAAAGAATCTCTTTATCAATATAATTAGCATAACTGTGAATTTTATTTTCTTATATTGAGGTTTAACTGTAGGGTACCATGCACATTCCAGGAACGGTCACTCAAAGATGATACACCCAAGTATTTCTCCATTGAATGCTGGGTAATGACTTCTCCTTTCAAAGAATCATTTGTTTCATCCTCTTTTAGTGAAAGACTCTAGGAACATTTTTTTTTTCACATTTAGTTGCATTTTTCATTTCTTGCACCATTGCACAATTATAGTGATCGTACAAGTCACAGTGCACAGCCGAAATTGCCTCTGGAACTTCGTGATGAGTGATCTATAGGAAAGAGCTTGAACTCGTCTTTGTACCACTCACTCACTGGGCAAGAACAGACCTGTGCAGCTCTCGTGGGATTCTTGGCAGCAAAGGAGGTAGTGAGGTGGCTCCAGTCATCCTAGGTTTATTGTGCAGATTTTGTGGGTGTTGGATATTAGTCCAGAATCTTTCGTAAAGGCCCATTCTTTTAGGTGTAATTGTGGTAGTTCACTTAAAGGGAAGGTTGCTATTTTCTGCAGCCCTTATCACTTGAAGGGAAGGTTGCTATTTTCCGCAGTCCTTATCAGGAGCGCAGCTCAGCGTCTCATTTGGGAATGGAAGTAGTTCTTTGATGGACGGCTCAAGAAATTGACTAGCTGGAGTTCAACATTACTGATATTGCACAGTACATGAGCCTTTAACGTTTTCGGCTCCATAGAAAATGCGACCGCTGCGGCTGCGGTTGCATGCTTCGGATTTGAATTCAGGCTGTGGTTTCTTGTGGCAAAGTCCTGAAGGCTAAAAGTGGGAACTGTTTTTCAGTGCACATAGACAGCAAACGTTTTAGCAAATTAGAAGTATTCGTGTGAGGATATAAAGGAATGGGCAAAGACAGACAGTACAAATGGATGTCCTGTCCCCTTAGGCATAATGAACCAACTACACCAACACATGCTGTTGTTAGTAGACAGTCAAGTGATATGCACATTCAAAAGTTCATGCCATTGCAGTCACTATACATGAGGCGAACTCTTGTGTATCTTCAATGACTGATTTGTTTGCTCTCTGCAGGCCCCATATGAGAAGTACAAGCAGAGCCGGCTGGAACGTGTGAGCACAGTGATTGTTTCCCATGCAGCCAAGCTCCGCAAGATAGCAGGTCGGCCCTGAAGACTTGTACAAAACGTTTACTGACGTGGCTTTTCACAAGGACTCATTGTTTAAATATATTATTACTGTCATTTTTTTTTTTTTTTTGCACGCAGCTGCATGAATGGTCATTTCCCTCTTGTCAAGGACAGCTTCTACCATTGGAGCAGCATTTTTCCCCATGCTGGCGGGAAGGGTATACAGAGAGAAGGCAGGACAGCATTTTCTTACTGACTGTGATAGCGCCATCACCAAGTGGCACCACCAAATGATCTGCCAATTGTGTGCCCATTATCATGTCAAACCTGCAGAACTTGATCAAGTTCAAACCAGTGACTTAGGCAAGGAATGCTGTTTGTGTGCTCTGCTGGCTAATATTGGTGCTTGCTCAACTATGTGCCGTTTGTCTGGAACCATTCTGCATTCAAAGTTTAACCATTGACATTGCCAATAAAGTGCAACCAATTTCTATGCCTCTGTGTATTTTTGCGAGCTGTGTGCACTTTTTGTCCTTATTTTCAGTGCGGTCGTCAGTAGTATTGCTGGTGTGTTGTAGCAGAACAGGTCACAAGGTTCTCAAAGAATTATTTGGCAATTCATCATGGATAGTTGCCATCGGAGTGTAAAATAGCCCTCTCCAAAGCGAGTCTCCAAAATTCGTTGCCCTTTCACTACCGTGAAGACAGGCAAACAGCGTCGCTGTTCACCACTGCTGCCCACCACACACCAAGAGTGGAACACTTGTGCCATTTTGCACCAAACTTCTTTTTCTGTGCCAACTTGCACCATATTGCCAGCACTTAGGTGCTAGGTTTAACCATCAAGCCCTGGTCCCGAAAACGATTATGGTCTGTTTCAATGGCTCCGCAGGCGAGTGCCTGTGGAGTTAAAAGAAAAAGGTGGCTTCGTCACATCATTCCCCTAGCCTCAGCAAATTGACCTTTTCCAACTCCTGCCTTGCCTGTCCTTTCACTATGCGGGCCTTCCTTCCTCCACGTACCTGGACATATACGCTGTGCTTGTTCAGTAGGATTTTTCCTGATGCTCTTTGAGCTACGCGCCTCCGTTTTGGGCATCTTTGTGTAGAGTTTTGGTGGTTTTGTTAGCCAGTGCCTGCCGGATGCTGCGCCAGGACTAATGAAGCACGCCTAAAATTAAATGTTTTTGTGATTGATCGCAAAAGTGATTCATGTTTTGGTTTTTTGGATGTGAAAAACTATGAGCAATTGGAGGCATCTTACGAGATGAACTGAACCTGAAGAAGCCTGCAAAACAGTTTGTTATAAGGTAAAATTTATGATCCACACATTTCTTGCATGGAGCAATGGCTGCAAGCAACTGGGCATGTTGGTTCGAATTCTTGCCTTCATGTACTTCATTCCCCTACACTCTGGGCCTCTCGGAGAAGGTTACTTTCGTTTCGAACGCGCTCGGAGCTCTCTTGTAAGTGCAGGAAGTGGCTCTTTTCTTCTGGAGAGATATGATGTAAGGTTCAAAAGTGTCCCGACACCATTTGGAGGTAGTGCAAATGGTGCACTGTTAGTTTTCCTTGAATGCAGTATTTGGGCACTCCACACACGAGGGCCAGGGAAAATGTATAGTATATATTGATTTGATTTAAAGTTCTTGTCGCACAGAGCATCTATGAGCTAGCCCCATCTCTGTGGACAGTACCATGACTTGCGAATAGTCCCCTGAAACGTTCCATATAATAAAATATCTGGGCTGTTAAAGCTAACCGCGTCGGAAGACCTGGGAGATGCAGAGGTGTGGGAGCAACACTGCGCAGGCGAGCGACGAGTTGACACGATTTTGGAGAGCACTCAATGGGTTATTTATCTAACATCACTTGAAGTTACAAAATACACTGGGCAACGATTACAAAACATGGAAAATGTCATTCCCTGTCGGCTTGCCGGAACTCTCTCGGTTTGTGAGATGCGCTGTGGGCCCAGAGTCCATGCTTCAGTGGAATTCTGCGGCATTCATGGGGATGGGCACCTTGGGGAGAACGTTTTCCATCAATTGGCAAACTGCTTATGGGCACCATTGAGGCAAGCTGAAGGAAACCACTCCCCACGAGTGTTGAAAAAAACATTCTGTTCAACCTTGCCTTCGCGACACACCGAAGTCACTAGTGTGATAATGAAATAGCTGTTTGCGTGCATCATGTGCGACTGATGCAGCCGTCGGGGCATGTCACTAGGAAAATGCCAACTCTATGTTGAAACTGGAAATGAGCTTTTTAAAGGGGCCCTGCAACACATTTTGAACACGCATACTAAGAAAACAGTGCATCATTTGGAAGGGGGGCTCCTGAGAACAGGTGAGCCCAACAGTATTGCACTGCAGGCACCAATTGCCCGTTTTCCAATACATCTGGAAATCGCCTGTCCTCTCAAGTGATGCTCCAAGGCGAACCGGCCATGTTGCTTAAGGGACTGTACTGCTTGGAAAACAGATTGTGGTAAAAATGGGAAGATTGTGTGTCACATTTACGGGAGTAAGCACACTTTTAGCCCACGAAGGAATTCTTTTTAATTTTGCTCTGAAAGTGGTGCAAAAAACACCTTTAGTGGCACCCAACAGCGTGTTTGTCACTTTTCTAGTATAGTGACATGGAGCCAGCCCATGCAGGCATACATATTCTGATGAAAAACAATTGCGTGTATGTTACAAGTGCCCTGTGAGACGCCTTTTAATAGCGTGCAAGAGCAATCAGTTCTGCCACCCCGAAAGCAGCGAAAAAGAAGTGGTGCTGCCTTCGAATTCGTCTTCCTGTACTGGCATATAGTGCCTAGTACATTCTGGGCACTGTAACTTCGGTACCTGCGGACCGTCTGCTGCTCTCGAGTGCTTTCATCGGTATAATCCATGACGTGCTCGAGGAGCATGGACAAAAAGGTGTGGAGTCTCATGGTTTAAAAGGACAGAAAGCTGAGCGAGTTGGTAAGGGTTCATAGTGAAAAGAACAGGTGTGCAAAACACGGACACAAGGGGAAGAAGACAACACAGACTATCAACTGAAGCAGGCCGCGGTACAGTTCATTACGCTTCCAAGCTCGTTTTACACGTGAAACTTCACTGAACTGAGTTGAAAAACTTTGATGGCGGAGCTTGTGACGTGCGTGGATTTTGCATTGCAAATGCTTGATTTCATCTCGGTAAAGGATTATATGCTTTCCAACTTCCACTCTAATAAACGAACCAAGACATAATTTCTGCCTATGCCCATTGTTGCCACCCTCGCTTTATTTTGGTAACATAGAAAGTTCAAATAAGGAACTATTTCAAGATTTGCGGAGGTACAGTGACTGGTGGTTATAAGGGCTTAGGAGGGGCTTCACTACTGACTTGATTTGTATCTGGTTGTAGTGTCAGTGAACCTTTCGTTATCATTTTCCCAACACCAGCCTTGAGAGTTTCTAAACCCGATGACTTTGCCATGCTACCAAATGAGGTATGGGTTGCAAGCAACCTTGCGTCACGACAGTCTGTACACGTAGGAAAGAAGCGACTTCGAAATAAAAAAAAATTATTTCTGCTCAGTTTCTGGAGGAACCACTGCACGCTGGGACACTTTCAAAGGTATACGCTTTCTATTGAGCCGAAAAACGGGAGAGCGATGATGAATGGTCGACAGTCCATTTAAGGCAGAACTAACACTATCGATTTCATCATCGTGGAAACGTTCTTGCCGATTCCTAAAGTTCAATAATTTAAGACCTATGTGCCTTTCCTTAGGAACGTAAAAAGGAGGCGACGTATATTTTGTGCTCCTTGCGACGTGATATCTTGAAAGGAGAGCAGGTGATTTCTAGCAGTACTTGAAACCAAACTGCCAATTACCAGGTGCGTGCAGTGGGATAATATTTGGCTCAGATGTTCACAGGATGCCTCCATGACTGATTGGCACATTTTCGTGTGTTAAAAAAGTGTTGCAGGGCTCCGATAACCTTTTAGCGACTGTGTTCAAGCCGACAAAAGACGCCGCGGATTGTTCGCAAGTATCATCATCATCATCCCGTGAGCTTCCATGAAATTCCAAATGTGCGGCTTTTGCTCGCGCACTTATGTCTTCTCTTGCGCTCATGCATGCCTTCTGCTCACGACTGCATAAAGGCCCCCTAATTTGTTTTACGGTTCTCGACACCAGGGCTTTCATTCGGAGCAGCCATAGCAAAGCACCTGAACTAGGTGTCGGTGATCCCATAATTGCAAGGGATTTCGCGATTTGGGTCCAAACTCGAAAGAATTTGCACACCGCAAATTCTCTTAAGCATCGGCTTCATGGTTCCTTCGCAAGGACAATTTCTACCATTTCTTCAAGGACATATGCATAGCTTGCACCCGCGTCTCTTCCGGCGGCAGCGGCTGCGTCCGCCATTGCTAGGTACCAGCCGACCCGACCGACGTATACGGACGACCGTTTGCACGCTTCTCCGTGTTTATTGTTTCGTTCGCAATAATGCGCACGTGACTAATATTTGGTTGACAATGGACAAGCAAAAGTACTGTAGTGACGAGTCGATGTCCTTTATGCTCTTGGATTGCGTGCGAGGGCATTTGGCCCATTGGCTGCTGACGCGAAAGGCGTGGATTCGATGCACACTCCCCGGCCGCGGCGGATCGCAATTAGGTGCAGCCGAAATTCTAGAGGCCCGTGCACTGTGTGCTACTAGTGTATGTCAGACATAAAGAAGTCCAAGTAGTTGAATTTTCTGGGGCCCTGCGCTACGGAGCATGCCTCGTATCACATCGTTGTTTTGGCACGTAAAACGTTAGGAAAATTAGGAAACGGAAAGTGCAGACGACGGACGTGACGTCGCGTGCAAACTGTATACTTTCCGCTTGCATTTGAATTTGTTTTGCTTCTACAGCTTACATGTACCTTCTGAATGTGATCAGGATCTGCTTCAAAAATTCTTCATAATAATTGCTGGTGTTCTATGTCCGAAAACCACGTTGTGATTACGAAGACGTCGTAGTGGAGGGCTCCGGACATCTTGACCACCAGGGATTTCTTAACGTGCGTTTCAACATTGCGCCTTACGTGGGCCTAAACATTTGGCTTCCATTGAAATGCACGCGCTGTGGCCGGGATTTCATGCCGCACCTTTCGGATCAGCAGCCGAGACCCATAGCTACTGCCCCGCCACGGTGGTCTAGTGGCTATGGTACTCGGCTGCAGATCCGAGGGTCGCGGGATCGAATCCCGGCTGCGGCGGCTGCATTTCGATGGAGGCGAAATGTTGAGGCCCGTGTGCTGTGCGATGTCAGTGCACGTTAAAGAACCCCATGTGGTCGAAATTTCCGGAGCCCTCCACTACGGCGTCTCTCATAATCAGAGCTGGTTTTGGGACGTTCCCACATAAGAACAATTTCACAGACAGTAGCCTCGGTTGTTAGGACTTAGGTATGATTGTCGCTTCAATTCGGCAGAGCCGACCAGTGCATAGCACCGCTCCTGCGACCAGAATCACCACCCGGACTCGTACTAGATGTCCTCTCTAGCACTATCCGCTCCGTCCTCAACAAACTTCAGCCTTCCAACTCCCTTGACAGGGAAGAGGGGCCACCTTATAAACAGTGCTTGCTCCGCCCCTGAATCCCTGACAGCAAATCACAAGAGTTTTCACCTTGGACACTCCTCCTACATCCACCTCTCCTTTTACTGCACAATTGGTGGAGGAGAGAGGTCAGTGCCAAGCCCCTTGCAACATACCGACGTCAAACACACCGAACCCCACATACGTACAACTAGCACACGGAAAGGAATGCGGAAACATAAAAACAACCATCCACACTAGAAACAAAAAGAACATACAGCAGTGAAACATCCCAGCTGACTTCAACCTGTGAACAACAACCTTGGCCTCCACTCTGCCCCTTGCTCCCACCTGCTCTTAACAAAGACGCTCCATGGGATGGGATGGTGCCAGACCCCCTCTGATGGGGTCAAACCCACGCCAGAGTGGTCTAAGATGGTGGCAGACCCCATCTTAACCAGCTGGTGACTACAGACATTCCTGGACACGCTGCCTGAACTACAGGTCTCCCGGGGACTGTCAAACACCTGTCAGGCCGGTTATTGCCAGCTGCCCTGTTCCGAGCTGCACAACGAATTCCAACTATGGTCGCCACCGGCCCCGCATGTCCGCCACGTGGCTGTGCGCATTCTCCGGCGCATACTCCACCATGTCCATGTCGGACAACCGTGAATATATATATATATATATATATATATATATATATATATATATATATATATGGTGACACTCACGGTAAGGTGAGGAGACACGTACGTATTTCGATACGTGTTCCGCATATTGATGACATCTTTGTGCGCAGCACAACAGAACCGTCATTAGGTAGAAATAACTCGTTCAAGTACGAGAGGGAACAAACATTTTTATTAACCGGTTTTTACAGCTAGACGGTGAACGAAAATGCGTGGGATATATCTTGCTCTGCCGGATAAACCTTCGTCCTTGTCTATAATTTCTGTGTTTCTCTGTTCCCAATGTATCGATCCACGTCAAGGCGCACAGGCAGCGGTGGTACCTAGAGCAATGAAAATCATATACAAGGGAAAGTGTAAATTAATGCACGGTTTCATATTGAATTTTCACATGGATGTCAGCGTGTGCTAGGTCATGAATTCCAGACTTTTCTTTATTTTGACCCCATTGGCTCTATGGAATTAAATGGAAGCCATGATGTTAAAAGTTATGGACTCTCTCGGAGCGCGATGTATTTGTTGTTTTTTCTTCGCCCACTTTTTTTTAACAGAAAAAGGAATCGTGTAAGGCTTGGGAGACGCCGCCTATATCTATGACATCGTGGCCGCGGGTCGGTGCGGAAACACCACGGCGACCTCACGACCCCTATTTTTTTCTTGTGCGCGCGTTTTCTCTTGACGAAATTGGCGCTTAAGTCACTGGGAAAGGGGAATTTACAGAGGCTATCAACATATTTTTTTTCTTTAGTGTCCTATCGACGCTCCATATGGAGTAAAAAATGACAGAAGAAAGGTTATCCTGTAATAGTAATAAGACGCGTTGATATTTCATATGGTAAGGCAGCAACAACCTCGTCTTTTTTATTACAGCGATTTATTTTATTCTAGTAGATTCAAGACGTGCGTCTGTCAATACGCCGTAAATATCCTCTTTTGCTTTTGAACATCGTTTTATGCCTTAGAGCCCGGGACGCGTTGTCTGGATAAATTATTAAAGAAAAAAAGAACACCGGCCAAGAACACGCACTTCGCCTGGAAGCCGATAAATACGAAATGCCGATTGCCATACACGCACGGACTATTGTTAAACAGTAACCCATGCACAGTTACAAAGCAAGCAGTGCTTACCTGCGTGAATTGACGCGACGGCTTGTTCACCATCCATGATGTGCACCAGATCTCGGAAGTTCTTCAAACCTCCGTCCCACGTTCCCCAACAGTAACTTCGATGCAACCTCTCTGGCCAGTCGCGGTCATGTAACACCAGAACGCGGAGGCCGGGAGCCGATTCTTCTCGGCGGAATGCAGCTCCTGGCACTTCGCGGTGGCCAACGAGGAACAGGGGCCCTCACCATCCAGAGACGACGTCGTGTTAGAGGCCTCCAACACCACAGTGGGCAAAGTGCCGTCAGACTCCTGAAGGGAAGTGTCCAGGAACGAACATTCAAGACAGTTGGGCGGCAACAGCGAGTTGATGCCACTGTCTGTCACTGGAGTCGACGTCGGGGGATACCGGAGGCCCGTCGCTTTGGCGAGATTGGATATCCAGTCCACGTAACTCCCGGGCTCCTGCACCTCGCTTCGCTTCCTGGCCGCAGCCTCTCCAAAGTCGACTGCGAGTTTGAAACGAGAAACAAGGGGCCCGAACTTAGCCGAGGACAACGTGTAAGGAGGGGTATCCAAAAGCTCACTCTCTGTACCTCTACGCATGACGCTGATAGATCGAACAAAACCTGATAGGAATAGAGGAAGAGTGATAATATATCTCTAAGGCAAGGCTATCCTTGCTCTCTCTACAGGAGGCAGATGCAGCACAGGGTTTAATGTGTAAAATATCGGGGTGCATTTGTTTAAAATGCATCATGACAGAGGGTAAACACACAAGACGAGAACAGAGAGAAGGCGGGAGACGCACCAGCACTGACTCATGCAACTTTTTTTCCCTTTTTGCTTGTGAGAAAGTCATGCCTTACTTGCCTTCTGCGCATTTACCCGCTCTCATGCCTCACTAACGTGCCCTAACAGTCACCTTAGTTAAAATACCGCATCAAACCGTACAGAATGCTGCAAAACGAAGAACTGTACTCACGGAGGAGAGCAGGTCGCACGTAGATCAACTCCGGCGCAGTTGTGTCGCTCTCGCAAGGATCAGCCATTTTGGATGTCTATCACCTTCCTCGTACCCTTGTAGTGTGATGCCTGAGAGTACCCGTCGCCCCTTATATAGGAACATTATTGACGGCAAGGAGATGACTGTTCCGCCAGGTGCAGCTCCGATTGGGCGGTCGAGAGTAGAGTTCATTTCCCTCTCTCATCTCTCTCCGTCGATTGGGCGATATGGCTGTGGGCTTGGACACGCTTTCTGTTTACCCTCTTTCTCTGCCCCTCACTCTTTTTGCATTGCTTGGGCTGAACATTCCGTATTGCGTTAGCAAGATTTCCTGGCTAATTTTTGCTATATGGGAACATCTTTAGGCCCGTGGGTAAAGCTATCGCGTAAAGCTCTGTACAGTTGTAAAACAACTATCGGAAGCTTCACATCGTGGAATATAAAGCTTGCGATTTTTGCCTCTCTTTATGGACAGACATACTGCAAGAAAGCGACTCTTTGAGCTTTTACTGCTTCCACATAATTGATCGGTTCATTTGAATCGCATCGCGAAGAAGCTTGTGGCCTTTAAAATGTGACAGGAGAAACAATATGAAATGCTATGGGCATCAGGAAAAGACACGTGCACAACCATTCTACCTCTCAGAAGTTGGGGCACGTTGTTAAACATTAGGCACTAATTTGGACACCAACGATCTCAACCATGCAGTGGCGTTATAATGCCCAGATAATGAAAAAATATTTACTACTTTTAGGTATAGTAATCATGATCGAAAGAAATCATTACAAGACATGTTATTTTTCCGCTGTGTCAATATCCTACAAATGCATTGCGATGCACAGGTGATAATATTTATACAAACTTTCCGCGACCTGGAGTACTATATATGTCAAGGTGTTGAAAGGTAAAAGGAAAAAAAAAACTGCTTAGGAACTTGTTGTTCCTTTTCATAGGCGGCCTAAAATATGCGTTCAGCATGGCGCACCGTGCATATATAGTGCGCCGTAAAGCAATGTATAACTGGTAAACACTTGCGTGCTCCTACATCAACACTTCTATTTTTTTTTTTCAGAATACACTATATAGATGGGACTGCAGCGGTTCTCCTGTTGCATCGCATTCCTCCTTTTGTGCACTGTTTGTGTGCTCTGGTTCGGATGTTAACAATAAGCAAGTGGTTTTATATGTACAGCACGAGTCTTTATATGGGTGTCCTGTTAAGGCACTTTTAATCATTCAAGGGATATTCTCATTGAAAGTTGGGGCTCCTCAGAGAAAGTGGCGTTGTGTTTCCATGATTTGTGATCGCAATCCCGACTGCGTCTGGCTCGATGCTGAAAGGGGACAAGGAAAAAAATCTTGCTTTTTTATGTGTAGAAAATCTCGCATGAATTTCCAGCATCGAGAGGGCTGGAATAAGCAGTGGAACCATAAAAGAAAAAAAAACAGCTGCTATAAGGCTGGGTAGATAAGTCTTTATCTTCGCACTCGGAAATCTACTTGCCGTGGGCCACGTGGCCGCCACAAGAGGTGAACACTGAAATGGGAATTGTCTGCCATATTCTCGACGGCAGCTTTTCCCCCCATCTGACTATATGGTACGGTATACACCATTATCGGGTGCAAAGTTCCGCGCTTTCAAGGTCCTTTGAACTAAAGCTTCTTTACTTGAAAGGAGTGGGCGCGCTGTCACACGGGCGCGCGGAGGGAGCATTAGTTGAAAGGAGCTTCGAGCTGAGGGAGTTCGCGTTTGTCCCTTGAGGCTCTAAAGGACTACCCTCGTTCGCAGGTGGCAGACGGCAGAAAAACATGTTTTACCTTGGAGTCAACCCAACGCGCTTTTATTTAATAAAAAGCACGTTTCACGGTATCTTAGAACTTACAAACCCTAAAATTTCTGCTGACAGACGCAGTTTGTCAAGCATCGCCCGGAAATCGCACAGCTTGGGGGCAGGTGCACTGTAGCGGTGACGTTGTGGTCAGTTGCTGGGGTGGTGTGGCTAGCTGGGCCTGGGTGTCAAGATTTTGTCTGCTGCAGGCCGAGGTGTCTTTGGCATATTTTCGTACCAACCGCCGGCGACGCATTTTTCTACTGCACATTCGAGAACATGCGTCATGTGCCGGTGCATTTCTAGCTGTTGGGCAAACGTCGGCTAAGTATTTGAATGTTGTTATCGGCGTAGGGTGATACCAGAGAGCATTTTTTCCTTCAGAAGATTCAGCACATGGCGCTAAACTGGGCGCTGCGATGAACATTTGATCCTCGCACGCTAAGTGTCTCATCGCACATGTTTGGAGACGTTGCGATTGAAAAACAATCAAGAACAGCAACAAAAACGGAATCGAAGTGCGCATGGCCGGCAAGATACGGTGTACACAGCGGCGCACTGCTACCACTACATTCGTGTTTGGCGAATTATTTCCATTACTTTTAGGTGTTAACTTTGTTTTATCAGTGTCCAAAAACAAAATATTTGATAAGAAAAAGCAGAAAAAAGCACGCACAACTAATTTATGGGGGCATCGGAGCCGTATTATTTTTCTCATTTCGGAGCGATAGGAGCGCCAAGCGTACGTTGTGGCTTTTGCTAAAAGCTTCAACGGAAACCGTGTAGCACCGACTCAGCTCCCTTGAGCTAATGTTCCTCGAAGTCGCTATGCTCCTTTACCTCAAAGGAGCTTTGGTATGCCCGTGTGACTGGGGTCTGCCGATGATGTTAAATGTTGCGCAGCTTTTATACACGGCCCATTGTGCTTTCAATGACTCAAGTGAATTGAGCCCACTATTCCTTTGAGTGGCGAATCTGACACTGCGGGCTCTGCAGTGATGGCTAAGTCCGTGTCACAGAGTACGTCTTCAACATCTGCTGAACTTCATTGTGCTGCGGGAAGAGAATACTTCTGGCGATAAGCTCGGCGATATGGGAAGTCCAGCTAAGGTACGTAGTGTTGCGATGACCCGTCAGGTAGCTCACCCGCCACGGAAGGGTCTGGGCCTGTCTTAGTCATGCCGAAGAAATCGCTCCGCTCAGTGAGTCATACTACTTAGCCACGTGCTATAATGGCCTTTTTCTCCAGATGGTCCTCTCTTTGCTTCCTGGCTTTGTACCAAGCCCTTTCTATTCGAATGAACACTGGCTCGGTCAGTGACGTAAAGACCAGCTCCTACCACGTGCTGGCCGTAGTCAATGAGTCACCCATGACTCATGCTTTTATGGCCAAGGAACATGACACCTGCTAAACCGACGGAGTGCTGATGCCAGCTGTACTTCCCTTTTCTCATACTTGTAGTAAGGACATTCTGGCGTTGAAAGCTGGTTCTAACTACACAGAAGGACTGGATAAATAGGCGGAAGAGAGGCAGGACAGTCCTCCTATGCTTTACCTTTGTTAGAAGATAAGGGAATAGTCTCTGAAATTCAAGGGCACCTGCGGTAGCGTCGTGGGTGGGGGAAGAGCAGACAAAGGAACGGGAGCTTTTCGAATTACAAACACCTGCTCTCTTCCTCTCCCCCTTCCTCTTTCGAAAAAATAAAATAAAAAAAGCTACCCTGCTATTCACTACACGAGACCAGTTCAGGGAATCTCTCCCCACAAAAAGCGAAGTGTGCAGTGGCACTACGAATATAACCCAGTAACCCCACGCTTGAGCAGTGACTCCTTGAAGTTCTAGGCGGCTGCAGCTTGAGGCGGGCTCTCTGACATCTGGATATTGGTGTGTTTTGTCATTTTCTTCTGTGTTACATTCATTGTACCCATATTCCCTTTCCCGATGTAGAGAGAGATGATGGGCGGAAGGCAGGGAGGTTAACCGGAAGGAAAAATATCCAGTTTGCTACCCTGCACTGGGGAAGGGGCGAAGGGAGACAGAAAGGGATGGAAGAAAAGAATAAAGGGAGAAAGAGAGAGGTCGAACCGCGCACATACACAAACTCGGCGGTGTCAGAGACGGTTAACGAGGCCCGTTGCGCGCGAAAACTTGAGCACAGCCTTCGTGGCTTTCTGCTGCGAGACTATCGTTCCGGCCAGAGCCGTATATTCCCTTCGGGAGAGTTTGGCGGTTTCTTGATCTCGCCGCCAGTCTGGCAACTGCCGCGCCGGAGTCTGGCAACACAACCCTCCCGCCTCGCCAACGCCATTTTGTGTCCCTCAAGATGTCCCTCAAGATGTATATTATATGAGCAAACAAAGGAACATCTGGTTCTGAGATTTTCATGAGGCATGAGTTAATAAAAATGGGCGTGCGATAGGAACACATAATCTAGTTAAATCCTCATGAAAATGACCTCAAAATTACGTCACCTACCCGTAATATAAGCGTAACGTGCCACAACAAACTCTTACTAGCACAGTGTACATAAGGCAGCTTCACTGATTAGCATTTTTGTTCGCGTGCTTTTGGTACCATGTTTCTAAACGATAATCTCCTTTGCCAGTGCCCTTCACTGAACCTGCAGCAAGTTTAATATAATCGAATCAAGTGAGAAACTTGCGGGTCCGTTCTCAAACACCGTTGAAGTGACAACTGTCTTATCGCTATTTTAAATCAAATCGGCAAAAAGTTGTGGTGCTGACGTCCGCTGAAGTGAATGCGTTATATTTTTGTCAGCAACGCCAGTTAAACGCAGTTCTGCCCCGCCACGGTGGTCTAGTGGCTATGGTACTCGGCTGCTGATCCGAGGGTCGCGGGATCGAATCCCGGCTGCGGCGGCTGCATTTCGATGGAGGCGAAATGTTGAGGCCCGTGTGCTGTGCGATGTCAGTGCACGTTAAAGAACCCCAGGTGGTCAAAATTTCCGGAGCCCTCCACTACGGCGTCTCTCATAATCAGAGCTGGTTTTGGAACGTTAAACCCCACAAAACAACAAAACAACATAAACGCAGTTCTACCTTTCACGCTTCCTAAGCTCGGCTTCTGTAAACACACCTTTCCGTGATCACATTATATGCACACGTTATTTGCAGTTATTTGTTTACGGTAAAAGCTCACCAGCGATGCATCGCTAACGCTCGCCAAGGCGAGCGCCGGGCGCTTGGCACAAAATGGCGGATTGCGCGGCCGCTAAACTTGGCTGGCTGTTGGCCCCGCCCATCCGCCAAACTCTCCCGAAGGGAATATACGGCTCTGGTTCCGGCATTCCAATACGGTTTGCGCAGACAGCGGTCGGTCATCAAGGCGTGACAATTCTGCGGCGAGAGACTGCCGCTGGGAGCAGTACCCAGGGCAATCGCAGAGGACGTGCACAATCGTTTCCTCGCTGCCGCAGTGAATACAGGCAGCACTGTCTTCCAGTCCAATGCGATAGCCAAAACTTCTTGTAAATGACGTTCCTAGCCACAGGCGGCAAAGCACGGCCGTTTTAGACCGGGTTAGTCCACGCGAAACTCCAAGTTGGAGTCGATATCCTTGCAGACGATATCTCCACGAGCCTTTTCGAGAACTCCAAGAAATCCCAAGACACACGTTTATGACTAGAAAAGAGTTCTTTAATACTTTAGTGCAGGACTATATGCCGTGATGCATGCCGTTATTACTAACAATGTAAACCGTATTGACCGCAGAAACCCATGGAAAGGGTCAGATTTGACATTACTAATGTCAACATAACTGACGAAGCAAACCCTATAGTCTTCAAAAATATATGGAAGCAATCTCAGAGCGGCAGGGACACTTTCTTAAGCTGTCGAAATCCTCTGAAACGGCTGAAGAAAGTGAACCAACCTACGCGGCTCACGCCTTTATAACTATACATTATATAACACACAACTCATTCGGAAGCAAGAAATTCGTGGTATTACAGCATATAAAAAATTTTTTTTCTTCTTTCCTTCCTCGCAGGCTGCAGCTTGACTTGACTGCAGCTCTGCTTGACGGAATGCCACAGTGCCAAGACAACAAAATGCCTGGTTCGTTTGTTAGGAACAAATAATTATAGGGTAGGTGTTTCCGTACGACGTGGGAACGGCGCGCTGTGTGTTGACGTTCCGAGGAACGTCAATATGAAGTTCACCATTTCACGTGCCAAAAGCAGGTGTCTTATCCACGTGAAACGTACGCCTTGTTCTTCAGATGGTCCACTCTTTCTTTCCTGTCTTTGTACCAAGCCCTTGATAATGGTTCGGTCAGTGACATAGTCCTACACGATGGCCGTATAGGCAACGAATGAGTCACCCATGACTCATGCCTTCGCGACAATGCAACATGACCATTTCAAAACCAGGGTGTGGAACCGACGAAAATACCGGTTCGGGTTCAGGGTGAACCATTTCGTTCCGGTTTAGTTTCGGTTCGGAGAGATAAAGTTTCTTGACGGTTGGCGAACCGGTTCGGCCACATCACACTTAGACATATCCAAAAGTGCTATTCATTTATGGGTGTAACCTAAAAACACAACAAAAAATTGACGGCAGATCCACGAGGTGAATGATGATGAGATTGGGCGAAGCTCCTGGAAGTAATCATCGGTTAAACCGTGAAATTTCTTCCGTTAATTCGCCCGATAAAAATGACGTGAAACGATTGATTAAATGTTTTATCAAACTTTTATTGCTGGTTTCCGTTGTCCTTTCATTGTGACCGCTTTGTGGTCGGTGAAATGTTAGCTAAGTGGTTCTTGCACTGGTTGCAGATGAAAACCATTGCTTTACCTGGCGTCTTTCGTTAGCAGCTGGCGTCTTTTCGTTTTGCTTTAGAAACATCTGGCGTCTTTCGTTAAGCAGCTGGCGTCTTTTCGTTTTGCTTTTAGAAAACATGTGGCGTCTTTCGTTGGTTTATTTCATCAATCAACGGCGTTTTGAACCAAATTTTTATTGTTTAATCACGCACAGGAGAAATCTCACCAGGCACTACCTTGGAGGTAAACAATGGCTGCTACTGGGAATGAGAGACAGCAGAAGTCGGCTTTTAACACTTCTACTTCTACTAACGTTTCCTACTGGAACATGCCAATGGCTGCTAATGGGGAATGAGAGACAGAAGAATTCGGCTTTTAGTTAACGCGCACGCTGCGAATTTCTTTTATTGTTCAACAACGCACAGGAGAAATCTCCCACCGGCACCACCTTGGAGGTCAAAGCGTAAGATTGGTTACGCACTACGACTACGACTACGACTACGAGGGACGAACGGGTGCCGCTTTAAGGAGCTTCGCCCCTAAAAGAGAAAGCCGAAATACTTTAGAATGAGCATGTTAAATGCTTATTGAGGCAGTGAAGATTACAACCATGTAGCTCCACAATGCTATGACGGCCTCTTTCAATTAACGACAGGCGCTCTTTTGTGTACTTGAACCTTGCTTGGTTGTGTGCGTGTACACCTCATTTGTCTAATGTGTGGTCAGAGTGATTGTCCCAGATAGCGTGCGGGAGCAGACTCCGAACTGCGCTAGCAACACAACAGAGACACATGTGGACACGTGCGTATATATATACATGACCGGTCTTTCGTATGTGATCGAGATATCCTCCCGTGAAGGTGGGAGCTAGTACAGTGGCGACAAATGCGCTTGTGTAGGCGGCGTCGTGCATGAAATGAGACGGCCACAGCACAATCCGAAGGCTGACGCATCACAGCGAACCTTTTCTAGTCCTAAAGTGAACCTGATTGGCAGCCAGTTTTGGTGGTGAGAGGTGAGCACCTAGTAACATTAAAAAAAAGGGGGAGAAAAAGGAAAGGCGACGTCCCATCCCAGATCCCGCTAATCATTGTAGAGGCTTATCGTGTATAGCGAATACCATATGTAGAGATTTTCGCGGATGTTGTCGAGCACGCCAGAGTTATGACGCATGGTTGGACCTCTTTGTGACGATTGTCACTTTCGGAGTTCTTTCGTCTGCTCAATACCAAGAGTTTCCGCTTGAGAATTGTACTTGTGAGTGCAAATTGTTCCTTTTATGAATATGACATTTGTCTCGTTGACGATAGCTGCTAGCGCTAGCCGGATGTCAGCCTCCAAATTCCCATGTGCCGTACGTGTCCCAAAAGTTGGCACAGGAGATATACAACGTTATAGTATACTTGGTGTAAAATTATGACAAGGGACCATGGGACGCTGACGTGCCGCCAAAGTCTCTCCTGTTCTTTTTCAATTTCATTTCATACGAGCTAAAGTCACAGGAGCTCGTATTTGCACAGAAGAAACGTGGCGGCCTTACATCCTTCGAAAATTTCAAATTAACGTATTGAGGAGGAGGAGGGGGGCAGAAATAACGGTTGGGATCCGTGGCTTTATGTAAAACATGGTGCATTGTGTGTCACAGAATGTGAATGAGCAGTTCGGTGAACGACAACGCATGCAAAAAAAAAAATTAAAAAGGAAAGAGAGATAAATTGCAAAAGTGTCAGGAATTTGAATAAGTGAATAACTATGCCGCACCGGCAAAGCTAGAGTTCAGTTACAAGTTTGTACTCCGTGTTATCGTTGCTTGAAATTGTACATACTAATTTGGCCAAAGTACAAACCGAAATGGTGTAGGGAAGGAGCCCTGCGATATAGAGGGGCTTCGCTGCGCCCATGACGCTGCCGATATCGCAATGCACTGCGTTCGATTCCCACTGCCGCCGGGCAACCACCGGTTTTTCGAATGGGGAGGGACGTACTGCATGTCTCTCGGTGATGTGTGCTGAAGGTGGCCTCTCCCCTTTCCGTTCTCTTCTTCCACTCCCCTGTGAGTGTATCTGCTGAGGTTGGCTGACGTGTTCTCACTGTTGAGGTGTCCTCATTGAGTGACAATTACCGTGCACTCTTCACCCTACAATCATCATCATCATCAACCTGTTTAGGTCCACTGCAGGACGAAGGCCTCTCCCAACGATTTCCAATCCACCCTATCCTGAGCGAGTTGGTTCCACTTTATGTCCGCAAACTTTTTAATTTCATCGCTCCATCTAACCTTTTGCCTGCCTCTGTTGCGTTTTCCCTCTCGGTATCCATTCCGTCGCTCTTACTGTCCACCTGTTATCTTTCCTCCTCATGACATGTCCTGCCCAGGTCCATTTCTTTCTTTTAATTGATATAATAATATCGGCTACTCCTGTCTGTTCTCTGATCCATTCCGCTCGTTTCTTATCTCTTAGCGTTACCCCTATCATTTTTCTTTCCATTGCACGTTGCGTGCTCCTTAGTTTCATCTCTAGTTTTTTTCGTTATCCTCCACGTTTCTGCACCGTACGTTAGTACTGGGAGAATGCAGTGATGGAATACTTTTCGCTTTAGTGAGAGCGGTAAGCTTCCAGTCATGATTTCGTAATGCCTTCCGAATGCGCTCCAGCCCATCCTTATTCTACGGAGAATTTCTATTTTCATCACTCCAGCCCATCCTTATTCTACGGAGAACCCTATACGCCATGCGCAGCGCCTATAGGGGCGCCACTGAAAGCCGCGTAGCGGCGGCCGTTGGAACCGGTGGTGGGTCGCGTAGCAGACGCCTCATTTCACTGCAAGCATCGCGGAAGTGCGCGCGTGCGATTTGCCGCTTGTGCACGTCCCAGATAATTACTTTTGCGGCGATAGTGTGTGCAAAGGAGCTGCACATTATAATAGTGGACATGTGTGCGATGTCACAGCTGCTTGGGACGACAATGTCACCGTACGCGCCCAGTGTTTGCCACAGACAAGCGTCAACAAGCTTCCCTACGAAGTGGAGCTCATCGCACCGCTTTCTTTATAACGTCCCGATCACTGATGCCTGCATGCGTTGACGCGTGAACCAACATTTTTTTTTTCGACACAGTAGCTTCGTTTACTTGCCATGTGTTTATATAGTAGATTTTGAGGGATCGCTGTCGCACCGGCGCATGGATTTCAAGGGTGCGGCCACGCGAAGGGTCAGCGTTGGTAAAACTGAAACCAGCACGATAAACTTGTGAATATATTGTTTTGTTTTGTGGGGTTTAACGTCCCAAAACCAGCTCTGATTATGAGAGACGCCGTAGTGGAGGGCTCCGGAAATTTCGACCACCTGGGGTTCTTTTACGTGCACTGACATCGCACAGTACACGGGCCTCAACATTTCGCCTCCATCGAAATGCAGCCGCCGCGGACGGGATTCGATCCCGCGACCCTCGGATCAGCAGCCGAGTACCATAGCCACTAGACCACCATGGCGGGGCTTGTGAATATATATCTCGGCAGCTTGCGCTAGTGGCGCGAGACTGAGTCACTGCGGAGCTGGTGGTCACCTATAGCTTGTCGTAGCAGCTTGGCTACGTATTTGCTAGGTTTTTTGCAGCTATTACCAAGTGTTGCAAAATGGCGTTACATTCTACGCGATCGTCAAAGTCTTAAATGTGCATAGGTGCCATGTTTTACAGCTAATATGCAACTTGAGGCGAGCGCACAGCGAACATTCTGCACCGGTGATCGCATTCCTGTGCCATCAATAGGTAGAATGCAGCCGATTTCGTGCAGCACAGGTGTGATTCCACGGCGCTTTTGTAATGGAGCCGTCACCTGCCCCACATTCTCTGACATTGCGCTTCGCGCCATTCGTTTTTCAAGAGAGCCTAGGCATCGCGTCTTATCAGTACTAACAACCTCATGTGCATTGTAGCGTCTACAATGCAGGCGAGGCGACCAAGTGTAAACGTAGTAGGGTTCGCTGAAGACGTAGCGACATAAATGGAGAAATAAAACACGATAATCGTTCTAACACTGCTGTTAACAAGAAAAGAGAAATAGCGGGCGCGAAAGAAGACGAAGTAGGATCGCGAGCGCGTGATGTTCTGGGTTTTTCTCTTTATAAAAAAATAAACGGCATCGTAGGGTCTCGCTGCTCGGCGCTCTTTAGGCGTATTGTCTTCCGCCGCACTTCGAAGCCTGGTTTATTCTTCATCGAGGTCCTCGGACTTTACACTCCTGCAAACAGCGCGATTGCTTGCCTTCTGCGTCGTACAGCCGCAATCCACCGCCGCCGTCGCTCTCGCTCATGAAATAGCACCGGAAATCTGTATAAGTGCGTTCGTGGCGATTTCTTGTGTCTGTCTGAGTAGCCGACAACGCAGCAGTTATTTTTCGGCATCTCTGAAGCCCGAGGGAGTCGTTAAATCACGATGAAAACACATCCATCCGCGCACACGCGTACACGCTCGCGGGAACACTGCTCGCTCGGACCCACCAACGCTTCCGAGCCGTGGCGGCAGATGGCGTCGTCGGCGCTTTGCGCATCGCCTATTTTCATCACTCCCTTAACTAGAATCTCTATCCCTGTTCTCAATCGAGTGACAGTTACCGTGTTCTCCGAATCGAATTTCCTTTCCAAAAATAATCCCTTTCTTCCTTGACAGTGTTTCCCGACTCGCACGCAGGTGGCTTTGGAGCCTCTCGGCTACGGCCATTCTCTTTAATAGCCTGCACCTGCAGCTTCTAGCCCAACTCCTCTCATCCTTCCGTGGAAATACAACGGCAACCCTTTCTCTACACTTGCCCCCTCCCTCAACGACGCTGAGACGTGACAGCGTCTCCTAGAACCTGTTGGCTTTGGCCGTGCTCCCTCGAAACACCCAGTCTTTCGTCTCGTCAAACCTTCGTCGGTGTGCTACCTGTCGTTTGAGTGATCGAAGGTGGTGCGGCTAGCCGAGTCTTCTTCGTCCGATATCGCAAACTCGCGAGGTAAGCCTATCTCTTGCCCGTATATGGCAGGCGCTTAGAGAGCGGACATTTCCTTCAGTCCTGGTGATCGTTTTGTGACATTTAGTTCAAATTACCTTCGCTGGTTGCTCTCGCTGTTCCAGCAAAGACGCCTCAGCTTCTACTCACTGAAGTAACAAGGAGAGGCGAGCTTATTGGTAACAATTGATTTGGCGTCTCCCCTTTCTTGTCCGTGTCTTAGTAGCGCTAAAATCTTTGAAAGGTCTATTCATTAATCTACGTGTTGGGGCCCCGTCGTGGTGGTCCAATGAATATGGCGCTGAACTGTTGATCCGAAGGTCGCGGGATTGTAGCCCGGCCACGACGGTCGTATTTTGATGGGGACAAAATGCTTGAGACCCGTGTACTGTGTGATGTCGGTGCACGTTGTATAGTCCCAGTTGGTCGACATTTCCGGAGCGTTCCACTACGACATCTCTCATAGCGACGTTGAACCCTTGGATACATAATTCTTACTGCGTGATGGGGATGCGACACGCACTACAGTGCTCACGGAATAAAATTCCGCATGTGAACAGTCTGTACGCGCTACTGCTCGTCATGAGCACGTGGCGTCGCCACTAATCTGGCCGCTTGAGCTGAGACGGCCATCGGTGCAACAAGTGTACGAACCCATATGAGGCTGGTGTAACGCAAACATTACACAGTCAATATGCGCGGGCTGGTAATATTTGAAAGCCCTTACGGGTACTCTCATGTGACATTTAACAAGGCTGTTGGCATAGTTGGTAAATCAAGGACATATTTTAGCCGTAAAGTAAGGGAAAGACAACAGAGAGAAAGAAATCAGCAGGACAAGTGACACTTTCGACTCTCGTAGACATGTAATGCCGACGAAAATCGTATTTCCCCAAGTTACCACCTTCAAAATTTTGCCACGCTTCCTCTCTGCTGGGCTACAAATTTAGAGCTAAGCTTAAATGGCACGGCAAGTTCTGGCTTCATTTAGCTTTGGTTATAGGTCTTTTGCAAGTCATCCCAGCCGAAACGTTGGCTCCAAGTTATGCAACACGTGCATTCAATTCAAAAGAGTGGACTGTTGGGCAAGTTGGTGTTCAGACATGGAATACATCGTGAAAGCGCTACCACACAACACAGAGGAAGAAGAGACGAGCACAGGCGCAACTCAAAAACAGTAAAGCAACTCAAAAACAGTAACAGCAACTCAAAAACAGTAAAGAGAGGCATCGCAACACTCTGTTTAGAATCTGCGCTTCGGAAGTCGTGCATTCACAAGGTGCAGGATAGCTTTAATATTCAATTGGGGAGGCTTTTTTCAGCCGGCTTCCCTGGGTCGGTCGTCGTGTCTGTTGCTGAGACGCTTTTTAAGAAGATGAAGCATGGTTGCTCGAAGGATGCCGCGAAGTCCCCTGTGGGCACCCAGAGGCCAGAAGTGGTTCCGTACATGCACAAGGTCACACATAGCCTGAAAAAAGTGGCTAGTCGGTTCAACGTGCCTTTGGTTTTCTCGGCCCCAAAGAAGCTCGCTCAGCTGAGCCGTCGCACCACCTGTGCGGAGGAAAAGGGGGGCTGTAAAAAGAAGAACCATGAGCAAGGTTTCGTTCAGTGTGCCAAAAATGTCGTGTACGAGATTCCTCTGACCTGCGGCAAAGTATATATCGGCCAGACAGGGCGCTGCCTCAATGACCGACTCAGGGAACACGCAAGAAATCTTAACAATAACGAGAGAAGTCATCTTGTTGACCACTGCGCGGCGTGCTCGAATTGTGAACCACGGTTCCGGTGCGCAAAAATCGTTGGCAGAAGTAGGCAAAAAACGGCCCGTGAAACCTTAGAAGCGTTTTTTATTACAAAAGCAGGTGAGGATTGTGTCAGCGACACTTCCATTGCGCTGTACGAAGCCGAAATTCAATTTCTGACGCGCCTTGTCTGAATGATTTTTTTTTGTTCAATTTCCTCTTCTAAGGATCGCTGTGACGATGCGCCTGCGCAGCTTGCTTGTATATATACTTGTTGATCTGCGTTCAATAAATCAGTTGTAAAAAAAAAATTGCGCCTGTGCTCGTCTCTTCTTCCTCTGTGTTGTGTGGTAGCGCTTTCACGATGTATTCCATGTGCATTCAATTATTCATTTGAACACTATATTTCTGTCGCATTTTCACTAATCGGATATACTTCGGACGTCTCGCACTCTGGTACGTTGATCAATAGACTGACACTCTGCTGCAATGTAAGGCTTTCTTTTTCAACAAGAACTCGAGTCCTGCACGACGGTTCCACGCTAGAACAGAGTACGAAGATATATTGTAAACGACGTTATTTAGCTAGTTATAGACGTGGGTCTAACATTTTCTATGACCTTCGAAAAAGATTGTATATTACGTTTCGTCGTTTTTTTCTTCGTTTATGAGTGTTTCACCACTTCCCAGCAGACGGAGATTACAAAGATTTGCGACTTTTCTTCCCGACGAATGCGCAAGCTCTACTAAGGCTTCCACAAGCTCTTCTATGGAAATAACAAGCGGAACTAGCAAGCGTCGACAATTTTATGTGCCTTTTAGATTTTTATCTCAATGCAACTTGTATAGAATCTGACAACCAACGGTTTATCCAGCGCCATGGTAATTGCATCGGTTCATGTGTAGCTCCTGTGTTATGTAACATATTTTTAGCATCTTTTGACAAGGCTTTAGCCGCTATAACTGACGATGGAACAGTCCTTAAGATTTTTAGATATGTCGACGATTTTTTTTATCCTTCCAAAGCAAAATGCATCTGCTTGCTATGAAGAAAATGCTATGGACATTGTGCAGAAGTCTACGCAGCATGGACAAGGGCTGTCATTTGCGTATGAGCTACCAAAAGAAAATAGCCTACAATTTCTGGACCTTTACATCAAGTTCGGGGATAGGTGTGTTTGCTGGTGTTATCGTCCTAGAGCAAAGAAAGATTTTTTACCATTTGATTCAGCTCAGTCCAAGACTGTAAGAAATTCACAGCATATCCACGGGGTGAATGATGATGAGTGGGCGAAGATCCGGAGGGAATCATCGGTAAACCGTGAACCTTCCGTGTAATTCGCCCAGTCGATCATCATGTAAAGACGTCTTACGCAGCCCCTTACACAGGCCGGAACGCGCAGCGCGTTTGCCGACGCCATCACATGACTGCTGAGAGAGTATAAGGCGGAGAGGCCACAGCGTCTTACACCAGGTTCTTACATGGGCCGTAACGCGCCAGCACAAACGCGTTAGAAACGCGCAGTCTTTCGTTAATGTTGGGTATTTACTGTCATCGTGCACAGCCGGACTCGACTCTCTTCTCCTCCGCGAGGAGAGGAGAGTCGAGTCCGGCCGTGCATCGTGGTGCATGTGTCCATGTGCGCTTCGTGGCGTAGTGGCTAGCGCCGCGCGCGCCGCGCGTTCGGAAGCGAGGGGTCCCTGGTTCGATTCCGCGCTTTGGACACAACGTTCGGAATTTTTTTCCCATCGTCCATGGTCCACCAAGCGCGATCCGACACGTACGGCGACGATCCAGGAGAATGACAGGAGCGCAGCCCGCGCAGCAGCCAATCGGAGAGCAGCTGCACCGCCAACGCCATCTAGCGTACCTTCACCCAACCGCCATATTGTACGCGTGGCCTCCGCGATTGGCAGCGGCGGCCTGCGCCGCTGCAGCCGATCGCGGAGGCCACGTTGTACGCATGTCTATGGGACAGCGCCCTCCCTTAAACGAGACGAGAAATGGAGATGACGATGGATGGATGGATGGATGCTATGAGCTTCCCCTTTGTAACGGGGCGGTGACATGTGCGCCACCAGGCTCGTAAGAAGATTTAAGAACTTTTTTTTTTCTCTTTTAATTTTCCTCACGCCTTTTAAATTTACTTCAATCAAATCGATCATGCCATATCAAAAACGGAATTTCATATCCCAGTTCCCTGCCCCTTATGGCAGAAATTCCATATTTTTCCCTATAATTATTTTTGTCCGTTCTCTCTAGTTTTCTGCCACCAGTATTCTAACCGTCTCTTACTTATTTCAATCGCGGCTATGTTCAGCTTCCCGTTGTTCGCCCTAAAGCCCAAGGCTTCATGTAGGGTGGTGCCCAAACGTACACCTGGGTGGATATTTCCGCATTCAATCAGAACATGCTCTGTCGTTTCCCTATCTTCCTCACAGCATGTGCATTTTTCTTCTTCTTTACTGAATTTCGCTTTATAAACACGCGTTCTAAGGCAGCCCGATCTCGCTTCAAACAATAAAGCGCTTCCTCTTGAATTATCATAAAATGCCTCCCTCTTTATTTCGTTTTTGCCCTCTCGGTAGTTATTCAGAGTCGGTTTTTTTCCATCGCTGTCCTCCAGTAAATCTTCTCCGCCTCTCTGACGACACAGAATGCGTACAGCGCCATCTAGTGTATCGTCACCCAATTTGCATGCATCTCTATGCTAAGAGAGACGCTACTGGCTACGCAGGATGCATCGACAACCGAGAACCGCCCAGGTGATGCCATAAGGAGCTTCGCCCCTAAAAAATTGCGTGATGCTCGCCTGTTTCGCGTTCGCGTTCGGTGCGAGAAAGGAGTTCTTCAGTTGCTCCCACAGTTGCTTGACAAGGCGGATAGGAAACGGCTGCGTCCGCGGGAATTTCAAATTCGCCCTTCACGACCGCGTTCGGCACGCATAGTAAGAGCTAAGCGTTCGCACGGATTGGTATTCCATAGTACCTCAGCTTAACTATTTGATCTTCGGCCAATCCCACAGGGTGGGTATGTGCCAGACTTGAAGGAAAGAACAACAACAACAGCACGGAGCCCTCGTTTCCTGTTGGGAGTGGACTTTTAAATGCGAAGCATTTCTTAGCGAACTTCGGCGAGTTTGAGCGTATCTATCTATCTATCTATCTATCTATCTATCTATCTATCTATCTATCTATCTATCTATCTATCTATCTATCTATCTATCTATCTATCTATCTATCTATCTATCTATCTATCTATCTATCCATCTATCTATCTAGCCGCCTACGATTTTGTGCTCTCCTAGCCGTTTCGCCAATGGGATGTTTACGAAAGTTGGTATGCCACAACATGGCTACATGACGAACATAAATGACAGGTCATAACATGAAAATCATGATATGCATGTCATTAGTGGCATGATTTACATGCCACGGTCTTAGTGCTCTCTTGGCCGTTTCGCTAATGGGATGTATGCGAAAATTGGCATGGCACAACATGACTGCCTGACGGACATAAATGGCAGGTCATAACATGAAAAGCATGCCATGCATGTCATGAGCGGCATGATTTACATGTCACGGTCTTGGTGCTCTCCTGGTCGTTTCGTTAATGGGATGTATACGAAAATTGGTATGCCACAACATGACTACATGACGAACATAAATGGGAGGTCATAACATAAAAATCATGACATGCATGTCATGAGCGACATGATTTACATGCCACGCGTTTCGTTAATGGGATGTATACGAAAATTGCTATGGCACAACACGACAGCATGACGAACGTAAATGACAGGTCATAACATTAGAATCATGACACGCGTGTCATGAGCAGCATGGTTTACATGCCACAGCCTTGGTGCTCTTGCGGGCGTTTCGTTAATGAAATATATACGAAAATTTCTATAGCACAACACGACTGCATGACTATCATAAATGACAGGTCATAATATGAAAATCATGACATGCAAGATTTACATGTCATGGTCCTGGCGCTATACTGCCGTTTCGTTAATAAGATGTATACGAAAATTGGTTTGGCACAACATGACTGCATGACGATCATATATGACAAGTCATAACATGAAAATCGAGACATGCATGTCATGAGCGGCATGATCTACATGCGACTCGTTTCGTTAATGGGATGTGTACCAAAATTGCTATGGCACATGACTGCATGACGAACGTAAATGACAGGTCATAACGTTAGAATCATGACATGCGTGTATGAGCGGCATGGCTTACATGCCACAGTCATGGTGCTCTTGCGGCCGTTCCGTTAACTTCATATGTAACAAACTCGGTATAACGAGACAACAATGCAAATCCGTTTTTCGTTCGTGATGCGTGCTTCGCATTTCCTTGATTCCCGCTGCACGTGGGATCTGCCAATTTTTTCTTCTGCCCTCCCGCTCAAGATTTCGAGATATCCGTTGCACCTCCGAAAAACATTTCGAGATAAGAGGGGCCAAATGCATAGTGCCTATGGGAGATCAATGCACGGCGAAAAAAAGTTTCGACTTAACCGAGATTTCGAGATAGCGAGTTCGAGTTAACGAGGGTTTACTGTACATAAATACCAGATAAAGTAGCTGGAGGGGACGGCCGCTTTCGTAGCTCAGTGTCAGAGCATCGGACGCGCTATCCGAAGGTCGTGGGTTCTGTTCCCACCGAAGGCAGGTTCGTCTTTTCGTCCCATTTAATTCCTTTCTGCTTACTCCAAAATTATAATACTATAATTAAGAACTTCAGTAGCTTCCCCTATGCTTTCCTAGGCTTCAGTGTTTGTTCGTTCATTAAAGGGGCCCTCTAACACTTTCCTCGCACACATTTTTTATTTGCGGGTCGCGTAGACAGATGGCTGAGGATATTTTTGGCAGGTGTCAAACCGCCCATATCTGTTTATTTAATATTCTAATCGTTCAATGAAATCATCCCATCGCTGCCGACCACATCAGCGCGTAGTGGCGCTTGTCAGAAATATTTGTGCGGAAATGACGACTTAGGGCTCGAGCCGGTGATTGGACGAAAGTAGCACTATAAGTGCTCGCGGCACTACATCTGTAAGCAAGTAATATTCGGCTTTGTTTTTCGCTTGCGTCGGTTTTTATTGAACGCCAATAGACGCAGTCGTAGTAGAAAGATCGCCACAATTATAAAACGCGATAGAGGCGCTGGCTCCCATTTCGCCTCTTGCCTTTTGCTTACACGAGTCGTATGTCCATACGAAAAGAATCACTTTGTTTCATCTCTCTTGTGTACGTTCGCGACTCGCTAAAGCGCGGAACCATTGACTTTGCCGTTCTGTCAAAGTGTGTTGTATTGCGCGCAGCGCTATAAAGGAATTTGAACGTGTCCGCTAAGCCGGTATACGCAAAGATGTACTGGATACCGGATAGCGTTGTTTGTCACAGCCAAGTGGCGCCAGCTGTGGGTGGTAAACAGAACAAGCCAAACCGCGTGATCTATGTCCTCCGAGATACCTGCAGCCACTCGCTACCTTACAGCCTCGGCATTTTGTGTCGCGCTGAGAAACGGTGTCGAATTTTCACGGGTGCTTTACCGTCGAAGCTTCATCATACAAATCTAAAGCAACTAAAACCGTCAGCAACTCGAGGGCTACACAGCGCGATATCCACTCAAAAGATTCGAAGCGGACGTCAACCGCTCCAGGTGGTCTGCCGTGCTTGCGCATGTAATGTTTACACCCGGTATTCCGCTCTACGCAAAGTTCTTTGCGCATTGGGGTTATGTTGACATGCTAAAATTTCCTATTCCCACTTCTATGTTTCCATGTCTGCGCGTTTAGCTGAACAACCCGTGAAGAAACATTGCCGAGTGTGGTCGTATTCGCCGGCCCCTCTCAGTGGTCATGACGGCGAGTTTAAAGACGACGGCACTTGCCTTGAAGTGTCTTAACACGGAACGACGCGTAAAGCCTCGGTTCGAAGCACAAGCGTCCGCTCTTACAAGTCGGAGCGGTCAGAAAAGCTCATAACTGACAGTGCGGCACGCTCTCGCTCCGCTTTGTTTGTTGGCATGGCAACGGCGTCATCACTACGCTGGAGCGAACAGGCAACGATGGCGTGCAAACTTCCGCTACGTAGGCGCCTAAAGCCAATTCCATTGGCCGAGCTCTATGACGTTTGTGGAGAGTGAAATGCGATCACCTGACCCCGCGAAATCCAAGTTGAGGGTCCGCATTTTTTTGCTTGTATTTTGAACTTTGCCTCCTTAATAACTTTGCACTGCCTGCTCCTATCGCTGTCATTCTTGTAGCATTTGTCTGTCCACCCTCCAGTCTACGCAATACGCACATGAAAACGGGTGTGAAAAAAGTGTTAGAGGGCCCCTTTAAGTTGTTTCTCACAAATAAGCGAACCTTTGACTCCTTCCCTATAGTTAATATTAGTTTCGAATTATACTGAAGCCTGATAAATCCCACGCTCCACGGCAAGTTGGGTCACAGAGAAATAAAATCATGTTAATAAAACGGGTCCATATTGCAGTACTGATCTTGACAGCAGAGGTTCAGAGGGAGAACAAGGCTTGAAGCGGCGGAAACGTAAACAGACTCCTTCAGTTTTTTCTCCGTCAGTACTAATATTACTTGAAACTTCATTCTCATTCTATAAACCGCGTCCTATTCCAAGTTATCTGCGCTGCCTTTATGGAAATCTCCGCAGGCGTACAGTAAAACAAACAAAGCTATAGCCTCAGTAAACCCAACCCTTACGCACTTTTATGAAGAAATCTTATTTTGACGTATGTTAGTGTCACTGGTTTTAGGCCGGAAGTTTGATCGCCCTTGTAAGTTTCTTTCGCAAATTCTGTCACCAGTGCGCCGTCAAAGAGGAAATTTTACAAATACGACAAACTTTTTATGTCCCAATAGGACTAGTATTTACTCTAACAGAGAGGGCGCATTTATGCATAAAACTGAAACATACGTTCGCGATTCTCTTGCAGAAGTAAAGAACAGGCGCGGCTCGGTTTCGTGGATGATGATAGTGGTACGGTTAGGGAAAGGACGCTAATTTCTTCAGATGATTGTGGTTCGGTTAGGAAAGGACGCTAATTTCTGCAGCCCATGTAGGGAGCACGGCTAAGCGTCCGTGGGGTGGGGGTGAAAGGGAGTGAAAGAGATAGAGAGGAGAGAAGGACCGTAGTGGAGGGCTCCGGAAATTTCGACCACCTGGGGTTCTTTAACGCGCACTGACAACGCACAGTACACGGGCCTCTGGCATTTTCGCCTCCATCGAAAATGCGACCGCTGCGGCCGGGATCAGCCGCGTATTTTGGGTGGCAGCCGAGCACCGTAACCACTACACCACCGCGGCGGTCACTTTCTTCAGCCCATGTCGGCAGCACGGCTAAGCGTCAGTGGAGTAGGGGAAAGAGTGACAGAGATAGAAAGGAAAGAAAACCGTACTGGAGGGCTCCACGTTTACGTCCGGTCCGCGTGGCCTAATGGATAAGGCGTCTGACTTCGGATCAGAAGATTGCAGGTTCGAGTCCTGTCGCGGACGGCTTTTTATTTTTATTTATTTATTTTTCCTTTTGTCCGCCGCTGTGATGTAGTGGTTGTGGTGCTCGGCGGCCACTCAAAAAAATACTAAAACGCGGGTTCGATCCAGGCTGCGGCGGTCGCATTTTCGATGGAGGTGAGAATGCCTGAGGCCCGTGTACTGTGCGTTGTCAATGCACGTTAAAGAACCTCAGGTGGTCAAAATTTCCGTAGTCCTCCACTACGGCGTTCATCTCCTCCCGCAGTCCCTTTCCCCTAGCCCCACGGACGCTTAGCTGTGCTCCCGACATGGGCTGCAGAAATTTGTTTCCTTTCCGTAACCGAACCACAATCAGGGCTCCGGGAATTTTGACCACCTGGTGTCGTGCACTGACAACGCACAGCACGCGGGACTCCGGCACATTCGCCTCCATGGAAAATGCGACCACCGGGGTCGAACCTGCGTTTTTTGAGTGGCAGCCGAGCACCATATGTCCACTAGACCACGGCTGCCGACGATTGATTGATTGTGGTTCGGTTAGGAAAGGACGCTAATTTCTGCAGCCCATGTAGGGAGCACGGCTAAGCGTCCGTGGGGGTGGGGGAAAGGGAGTGAAAGAGATAGAGAGGAGAGAAAGGCCGTAGTGGAGGGCTCCGGAAATTTAGACCACCTGGGGTTCTTTAACGTGCGCTGACAACGCACAGTACACGGGCCTCTGGCATTTTCGCCTCCATCGAAAATGCGACCGCCGCGGCCGGGATCGAACCCGCGTTTTTTGGGTGGCAGCCGAGTACCGTAACCACTACACCACCGCGGCGGACCGGCGGCCGACGATAAGTTTCCAAGGTTAGCGACACTCATTGTTCTGGGCACCGTCCTCCTCACTCAAGCGTCTTCTCGTCCTTTTCTCCGTCATCCGCGTCTGTGAATGGTGAATTCTTGCACGTGATGTTGTTAGTGGCAGGCGGTGACATTCATTATTATGCAAAAATCTCAAAACGAGCGCGCATGCGTATACCGTTCCCGTCAAATTCTTGCCGTGACGAAAGAAAGAATTCTAGCCAAAACATAAGCTGTATCTGGGCCGTCCAGCAGGCCCTCGAGGCGGCAAAGAGACAAGGTCTCGACGTCCCTTCGTGGGAGACCCAAGGCCCGGTCGGCTAAGGCCTCTGCAGGACACCGAATAAAGTTTGCACCAACCAACCAAAACATAAGCTGCAGAAGAGAAGCGTTCCAGTTGGCTTCTAGTCGGCCAAGCTTGCTTCTCGGTGCGTGCTCAACGCAGCAGTTACTGGCCAGTTTTTTAACAATGCCAGATTGCTGTGCTGTCGGCTGTAGCACCAAAACTGAATATGGTTTCGCTCTCTTCAACATTTCTCGTGGCATTCGAAATGGTGCACGCCTTAAGTGCGGCTACGAAACACTTCACGCGAGGGCTTCCGTGCAACGCTGTCGACAGTTGATTAGTCGGCTTTCGCTGAAACGCTAGGGAACGCACGTCTAGTGCGTGCCCATTGTTGCAAATAACATTTGTGCGTATGCACGTACAGTTGAATACAGCTGCAGTATTTAATTGATGCACTTTCAGGAACATCCTGGCATCAACCGGCATCACGACTGCGAAAATGGTCGTATCCCCCTCCCCCCCCCCCTTCCAAAAAAGAAGAAAAAAAAAAGACTCATCGCAGTGCTGTTAGTCAAGCGTTTCGTTCCAGTATGGCCAGGGTATTCCCTCGTCTCTGCACAAGCCGGCTATGATCCAAGCTGCTGCCCTGTGTATCGAACAAGGTAGCAAAGAGCTTTTATTATTGGCATTATACGATTGAATAAGTAGCAAACAGCTTTTAGTTTTTCCGTAGACGGGCGCCGAAAATTCATTGGTGTGCGTAAATCGCGAATGGTTCACAGTTGCAAAATGTTTCCGGGCCACTTCCGCGTCAGTTATGTCGGTATCTACGAGGTTCCGCTTACTGAGTTCTTTTTTTTTATTTATTTCCCCTTTGTACATACTCGGTACAAGAGCAAGCTTCGGCAGCCGTATGCAACAAATAGACTCAGTGCAACTGGAAAAACACCATCTAGAATTCCTTGAGTGTTGTCAAGGCTACGACCCTCGACAACCACTCAGGTTGACATTCGTTCGTTTTCTGAAATTTAACAAATTGTAACATACAGTATATACAAATAAAACTTGATAATTTATTAGTGTTCTTGTTACGAGTAACCTTTTTTAGCAAGATGTCCTATTTCTTGTTCGCTTTTAATTTTCTAGTGCATTAACATAGGAGGTCCCACCTGCGGTTTGTAACCTGGGGACCTCCCCCTGCATACAAATCTGCACTGGATTACTTTGCTACACGAAAAAAATACTGATTGATTGATTGATTGACTGATGAACATTCTTGAAAAATATAGTCCCGCAGGCCCTGCATCAGGCTCACAATAAAACCCTGCCATGCGAGCACGCCATAGGCAGTGGAGGCCCGTTAATATAATTAAATTCAGCGGCAAGCCTCCTCCATCATCAATTGGTGCTCAGTGTTATTTAAGAGCACCGCTCTTATACACCCCCTCCCGCGTACAGAGTCGTCCGTCGACCCTCGCCGTAACGGAGCTAGCGAGCACGACGAAAAAGAAAAAGAGACCTTTCATTACACCCTGTGACAAAGGATATACAGCGAAAATGTTAGAAACACACCGAATTGATGCTTGAAATACGACAAGCACCACCCCACAGCGTGCATTAAAAACTCCACTACGCGTGGCGAACCGCCACCTTTCTGTCAGTTCCTAACGAGATCAACGGCGACTGCACGAAGGAAGAAGCCGCCGTCGCCGGCAACGTTCACTGCAAGCCAGCAACCCCAAGACACGCGTTGACAGTTAAAAAAAAATCCACGCATATCCACGGAGTGAATGGTGATGAGTGGGCGAAGCTCCGGATGTTCATCGTAGATCGTGCAGAGTTCCGGGTAAACTTAGGTAACTTCAACTACGCACAAGTCCCACCGGCACTTCATTGCATCTCCCACCGGCACTTCATTGCAAGTCAAGATCCAGTGCCCATATATATATATATATCTCGGAAAAAGTTCTTCCTGGCTATCGGGATAAATATACTATCAGAAAGACACAGTGACAAATACAGGATTTATTCTGACGTTTCGGCTGGAGGCCAGCCTCAAGGCTGGCCTCCAGCCGAAACGTCAGAATAAATCCTGTGTTTGTCACTGTGTCTTTCTGATAGCATATATATATATATATATATATATATATATATATGGGTGGCCGGTGATCGGTTCTCCAGCGCGAGCAGTCGGTATTTTTCAATCAAGAAACTCGCTAGAAGACGCTGCCTGCGTCAACGTTGTCTCTCGCGGGTGAGGGCGCGTTCTCCTTCTTTGCGAGCTGGTAGAGCGTTCATCGAAGAAAGAGCGTTTCCATAGTCAACGGGCGCCTTTCGCTCTCTCTCTGTCTCTTTCTCTCTCACAAAACAGCAGATGGAAGAGTGAGAGCGCTCGCGCGCCGAGATGCACGCGCCGAGGGCGAGCGCGAGCGTGGCTACGATGCGACAACGAAACAGCGAGCGCCGCAGCGCCATCCATTGATCAATTCACGCACTAGCTAAGCAGCACCGCAGCGCCATCTCGTGATCATTCTGAGATCATTCAAGAGCGAGCCATAGAGTTTCCTACGGCGGGTTGATAAGAGTTATGGCGCAGGGGATACCTATCACCTCTACTTGCACTAGTTTCCTCAAGCGTTTAAAATGGCCTCCAGAAGGTCGCTCCTCCAGCTTACTCTGTCACTGTCCCGGGTTCCACGCAGGCCTGGCTCTTTTTCACACAAAGGGAAGTTTGTCTGACACACAACAGGTGCTAGTTTACCGATCACTAATAAACTATGTTCACAACTGAATTTTTTGGTGTCATGCACGTATTACACAATGCTGCACTCTAATGAAGTCTTCGATCAACACAGTCTATGTGGAGCGCTTACGTACCATAGACATGCTTATCGAACAAATTATTGGCAATAAAAGGTATCACGCTGGTCTGGCATATGTAAGGTCACGGATAATGTGGGATGATAAGGCACATGAAATGACCATCCGTGAAAAACTATTTTGTCAGCCAACTGCGGAGGAACCTCCAGCTGACCCCTCGGGCAACTTTAAAGCAAGAGTCGTGTAGCCTTTTATGTGCCGGGGTGCTCGCGGTGGCAAACAGAAGGCCTTTCCCGGCCTTCTGTTTGCTTCCGTGAGACTTCTCGTGTTATACATTATGAATATTACGCAGAACTGGCATAAGACAACGTCCGTGCAACCACAAGTCGAACGCTTGCGGCCAGCCGTTCCGAACTCTTTATAAGCGACCGCATTACATAAACTATAGCTACTGGCCGAACAAGTTAAAAAAAATATGGGTTCCTGGAATTTGGTAGTGTTTCATAACAACGTCCCGTGGGCAGCAAGTGTGCTGAAATTTTATTTGTCATTCTCAGTAGCGATTTTCCGAAGGCATCCTACACTTGTCAGACCTTTCAGCGCCGGCAGCTCGCGGCAAGCAGACTTTCGAAGCATGGTTGCCTGGAGGATCGGCGCGCTCCATGACGGTTTAAAACTCCTTAAGGCGACGCAAGGGGAACCGACGATCTCACATTGCGCATGAACAGCGATGCTTCTCTGCCGATCAAAAAACAAAGGTATTGCGATGCTCGCCTGTAGTGTGCCAGGCGAGCATTAATTAATCTTCCGGCACGAGAGCAGCTACTAACCACTGTATTAACTTATCGCCATATCACAATGTATATGAACTGAGGCTCGTGAAGTTCAATGGTGCTAAAATATGAACCGTACTCCCACACATTGCAAAGGCAAGGAAAAACTTTGCGCGATACTTAAAGAAACTTCCTTTGTGAATGCTGACTGGGTCTTTGTATTTACATGTCCTGCTGTCATATTTCCACTGGGTGTTATATCAGCCAGCGCATGGTCAAATAGTCTACTGCTTATTCTATATTTTCTATTTGCCCTAATAAGGTGCATTTGAGTTGTTTCACACAGTAAGTGCGCTGCTCCTCTCATGTATATTTTGTTATTCGGCCCCAAACTAGGCGCCAGGACCATGGGTCGAAACAGTATTGTGTATTGTGTGTACGCAATTAGTTCAATAAAATTAGAAAAAAGAGTAACGCAATGTCAATAAAAAAAAAACGTGTTACAGTTGAAGTATCCAGTACACATGTGGGAGTGACACGGTTTCTTTAGACTCGAGCCGAACTGCCACTTGATTTCTTCAACGCAGGTGAACACTGTGGGGACGTTCAATGTGGTGCGGCTGGCAGTCGGCCTCATCGGCAAAAACAAGCCAGGTCCCGATGGTCTACCAGGCGTCGTCGTGAACACAGCCAGTGTATCAGCGTACGATGGCGTGGTTGGCCAGGTAGCCTACGGCGCCTCCAAAGGGGGTATCGTGGGAATGACCCTACCGTTGGCACGAGATCTGGCTCCCCAAGGCATCGGCTGCACTATTGCACCAGGCAGGTGAAACCTAGCATAAAAACAGTGCCAAAGAAGGACGTGAAAAGAGACGACATGAACACGGGGCGTACTAACAAGTGAACGTTTATTCTTGGAAGTACTGAATAAATACCAGAATAAACAGAACATAGAGAAGAACAGATTCACGTGGTAATAGCTGCACACGTGATAGCAGGCATGACCACTTGTCTTTCTCACCTCCTTGCTGTACTATACAACACAAGACTACGCTATGTTTTACTCTTTCCCCTCCTGCTCACTCTCAATTCCCTATCCCACCCTCTTGCTATAGCACTCTTTAGACTATGCTATGCTTACGCTATATACTATGCTGCGCTAGACTATGCTATTCTACTCTGTTCTCTCCTCCTCAAGCTCACAGTTTTAACACCCTTGCTATACTATACAAGCCTGTAGTATGCTATGAAATGCTTCTGCCCCTATGCAGTAGTAAGAAGAAGGCATACGCTCTAGAGAAGAAAGAGCTGCGCGCGCAAATGCCTTGAATTCCGTTAGAATCTCTGCTTATGGTACCCACATGGCCGGTTTCAGATCAGCCTGGCCGGTTTTTGGGCCATCGTATCGTGACACACACTTTTTAGTGTTCCTTTGTCAATATTGTCTCACTGGTCTGGTAGACTCGGAAGCAAAGAGCCTTTCACGCACGTAGCATGGGCGTTTATAACGCGCACGTTCAAGGCACTAACGAAAGCCTCAGTCATCCTTAATTAGTGCGAACGTTGTTCGAACCGCTCGTACTTTAAGGCCAACCAGCACATTTGATCGTGAAATTGGCGTTGTGCTGTTTTGTATACGTGTAATTTTGAGATTATATATATATATATATATATATATATATATATATATATATATATATATATATATATTATATATATATATATATATATATATATATATATATATATGAGAACCTGTGCTCAATGGGCCAAACGTATTTGGAGTGAAATAGCAGACACGACTTAGCAGTTATCGTTTATTGCCAACAGTTTCGACCGCGGGTCCGGTTTTTCAAGGCATAGAGAGAAGTCTCTCTATGCCTTGAAAAGACCGGACCCGCGGTCGAAACTGTTGGCAATAAACGATAACTGCGAAGTCGTGTCTGCTATTTCACTCTCTCTCTATCTCTCTCTCTCTCTCTCTCCTCTCTCTCTCTCTCTCTCTCTCTATATATATATATATATAATATATTATATATATTATATATATATATATATATAGATATATATATATATATATATATATATATTATATATATATATAGTCAAGAAAGACGTATATATAAATATACATACATATACGTCATTATTGACTAACTATGTCTGTCTAGCACACCATCATGTCATATGTAATGTTTCGTGGCACCTGCAACGGTGCATCACTACCAACCAGCCCGATATACCTGTTTTTTGAGGAGCACTTATCAGGTGGTGCATATATGTATCACCAAAATTAATCATCTGGATTTCATGCCGCCTTAAGGTTTTTCGACCATGATCCCAATTGCTTTGATGGTGAAAGTCAAATGGAACTTCTTCGCAGGCCTGTTTCACACACCACCGATGGAGAAGCCACCAGAGAAAGTGCGCTCTCTCCTGGCTGAGACCATTCCGTTTCGGAAGCGGATGGGTATCCCCGACGAGTACGCACACCTCGTGCAGACCATTGTGGAAAACCCTATGCTTAATGGCGAGGTTGTTCGTCTCGATGGTGCCCTGCGTATGGTGAGTTTGTTCTTTTGTGTACAATAGTTGTGCTGTTGCACTGTGTGTTGTGTGCTGCGGAGCACGTAAGCCTACTACAATAATGTTTTTGGGTCATCTAGTATTCGCTTCAATCAAATCAGTACCATTGAAACAGCAATGTAATCTTGTGTGGTCGAAAGTTCCACTGGTCGAGGCCTCTGGACTGCATCGGTACGTGGGCTGTCATGATACGGTGGCACAGCCGATTGTATAATGCAGACTGTGCGCAGGGAGGCTAGTAATCTTATGCAGCTAAATCGTGCTAAACCCACCAGAAAGAGAGGTTTAAATTTCTTTTTTTTTAACGAAAACGTTGTCACATGCTGTTTTGGTTTGGCGCATCTCTCCACTGTTAGACATCTATGCATGTGCAAACCCGAAGAAACAGCGCATTATGAACATTTCAAGTGTGTACCAATACACTCTTGGATGAAATTTACCATTCGAATGTAAATACCCCATTACATCTTCTCATTCTTATTCAACTGTCTTTTTGTGGAAGCGTGTCTGGTTTACCTCCCTGCCTTTCCTTCCTCCTCCTCCCCTGGTTGCATTGCAAAAAACAGACACCTATATTAAACGGCGTTTTTTGAAGCGACTTGGGGGAATAGGGGGGGGGTGGGCGCAGCGACAGTCAAAGCGGGTCACATCTTCCGAGCACGAGAGCCGATCCCGAGCTAAGCGGATTGGCTAGCATTGTGTTCCCCGCTGCGTAGCTGTGTTTCACTACGCCACCGCTGCCGAGCGCGTCCAGACCGGCCGTGGCAGGGACTACACTGTCCCTGCACGCGCTTCGGCAGCCCTCTCTCCATAGTGCAGGGACGTGTAGTTCTCGCGCACTCGTAGGAAAATAATCGAAGAAAATGTGTCAGACATGCTTCGGAGAAATGTCATACGGCCTTCCTCCAGCCCTTGGTCCTCCCCGGTTGTTTTGGTGCAAAAGAAAGACGGGTCAGTGCGTTTTTGTGTGGATTACCGTGCGTTGAACAAAATCACGCGCAAAGACGTTTACCCTCTCCCACGGATTGACGACGCACTGGACTCGTTACACGGCGCCGAATACTTTTCGAGTCTAGATCTTAGGTCAGGCTACTGGCAAATACCGATGCGCGAATCCGACAAAGAGAAAACTGCTTTCGCCCCCCAGATGGGCTTTACGAATTTAATGTGATGCCTTTTGGCTCTGTAATGCTCCGGCTACATTCGAGCGCATGATAGATAACGTCTTGCGTGGGTTGAAATGGAAGACTTGTCTCTGTTATCTAGATGACATTGTCGTATTTTCAACCACGTTTTCACAACACCTCGAACGGCTGGAAGAAGTCCTCGTCTGTCTCGCAAAGGCTGGCCTACAGCTCAACACAAAGAAATGCAGTTTCGCGAGCAAGAACATCAAAATTCTTGGACACTTAGTCAGCAAAGAGGGAATTCGGCCGGACCCCGAGAAACTTGCGGCCGTGCTCAAGTTTCCCCGTCCTTTGCGCCAAAAGGACCTGCGCAGCTTTCTCGGGCTTGCATCTTACTTCCGGCGCTTCATACGCAACTTCGCCGTGCTTGCTTCTCCGCTCCATCACCTCCTCGCGAATGACGCAGCTTTCGTTTGGTCCGACAAATGTGAAAGCGCTTTCGTGGCTTTGAAGCATGCCCTGACTTCCGACCGGTATTGTGCCACTTTGATCAGACCGCGCCCACTATTCTTCACACTGATGCCAGCACTCATGGTCTCGGTGCTGTTCTTCTCCAACGTGATCACAGCTCTCGCGAACGAGTCGTCGCTTACGCTAGCCGCACTCTCACCGCCTCGGAGAAGAATTACACTATAACCGAACTGGAGTGCCTGGCTGTTGTTTGGGCAGTGCAAAAATTCGTCCGTATCTCCACGGCCGCCACTTTACAGTCGTTACCGACCATAACGCTTTGTGCTGGCTTTCATCGCTCAAGAACTTATCGGGTCGCCTTGGTCGCTGGGTTCTTCGTTTACAAGAGTATGATTTCGAGGTCACCTACAGGTCCGGAAAGAAGCACCAGGACACGGATGCTCTATCTCGCTACCCTCTGGCAAACAGTTATGAACCACCGTCGTCTCTCTGTACCAACATACACAACGAGTCTTCATCATCGGTTTACCTATCTCGACGCTCGACTGGCTTAAACCCGAAAGCTCATCTGTTCTTGTTGCCCACCAAAGTGCCGACCCATACTGCATCACTATTCTAAAACGCATGAAGGTTGTTCTCCACCTCCTATATATATGACGAAGGCCGTGGCAATGACGAAGGCCGTGCCACGGCCGAAACGTTGAATAATAAACGTGCGATTTTCGCAAGTGCGCAATTTGTTTCTAAACTATATATATATAATATATATATATATATATATATATATATATATATATCTATATATATATATATATATATATATATATATATATATAGATATATATATATATATGAGAACCTGTGCTCAATGGGCCAAACGTATTTGGAGTGAAATAGCAGACACGACTTCGCAGTTATCGTTTATTGCCAACAGTTTCGACCGCGGGTCCGGTCTTTTTCAAGGCATAGAGAGACTTCTCTCTACGCCTTGAAAAAGACCGAACCCGCGGTCGAAACTGTTGGCAATAAACTATAACTGCGAAGTCGTGTCTGCTATTTCACTCTCTCTCTCCTCTCTCTCTCTCTCTCTCTCTATATATATATATATATATATATATATATATATATATATATATTATATATTATATATATATATAGTTTAGTCAAGAAAGACGTATATATATAAATATACATACATATACGTCATTATTGACTAAACTATGTCTGTCTAGCACACCATCTGTCATATGCAATGTTTCGTGGCACCTGCAACGGTGCATCACTACCAACCAGCCCGATATACCTGTTTGTTGAGGAGCACTTATCAGGTGGTGCATGTATCACCAAAATTAATCATCTGGATTTCATGCCGCCTTAAGGTTTTTCGACCATGATCCCAATTGCTTTGATGGTGAAAGTCAAATGGAACTTCTTCGCTGGCCTGTTTCACACACCACCGATGGAGAAGCCACCAGAAAAAGTGCGCTCTCTCCTGGCGGAGACCATTCCGTTTCCGAAGCGGATGGGTATCCCCGACGAGTACGCACACCTCGTGCAGACCATTGTGGAAAACCCTATGCTTATGGCGGGGTTGTTCGTCTCGATGGTGCCCTGCGTATGGTGAGTTTGTTCTTCTGTGTACAATAGTTGTGGTGTTGCACTGTGTGTTGTGTGCTGCGGAGCACGTAAGCCTACTACAATAATGTTTTTGGTCATCTAGTATTCGCTTCAATCAAATCAGTACCATTGAAACAGCAATGTAATCTTGTGTGGTCGAAAGTTCCACTGGTCGAGGCCTCTGGACTCCATCGGTACGTGGGCTGTCATGATACGGTGGCACAGCCGATTGTGTAATGCAGACTGTGCGCAGGGAGGCTAGTAATCTTATGCAGCTAAATCGTGCTAAACCCACCAGAAAGAGAGGTTTAAATTTCTTTTATTTTTAGCGAAAACGTTGTCACATGCTGTTTGGGTTTGGCGCATCTCTCCACTGTTAGACATCTATGCATGTGCAAACCCGAAGAAACAGCGCATTATGAACATTTCAAGTGTGTACCAATACGCTCTTGGATGAAATTTACCAATCGAATGTAAATGCCCCATTACATCTTCTCATTCTTACTCAACTGTCTTTTTGTGGAAGCGTGTCTGGTTTACCTCCCTGCCTTTCCTTCCTCCTCCTCCTCTGGTTGCTTTGCAAAAAACAGACACCTATATTAAACGGCGATTTTT
>JABSTT010002200.1:0-49285 GCA_013339685.2 Hyalomma asiaticum | reverse complement strand
CAAAGTCAGCGAAAAAAGCAACACAATGCACACAGAAATGAGGGACGAAGACTAGCGCTCCTTCCCTCTTTCTGTGTGTATTATGTTGTTTTTTGCGCTAACTTTACTTCCTCAGGCACCTGTGTTTTGCTCACCGTGTAAGGAATGATACACATTGAGCTCACCAGAAATTATGACTGATACTACGCAGCGATCCCCCAGAATTTCAATACATGTCTCGCAGGTGTTGAACTTTTTCTTACGGATAGCTATGGTCGATGACAAGCGAAGTAGCCAGTAGAAGCTCTACCCACGAAAGCACGACAAAGTTGCACCTTACCTCTGTAAAAGAGCCGTACCAACTAGATTCTTCTAGAAGATGAAGCGTCTTTGAGCCGCAGATTGAAGTACACCTCACGAAAGTGATTCTTAAACCTATTAGCGAAACATCCAGTGGCGTTCTATTGTTCCATTCGACGAATATTTAGTTTAAGTACCATTGCCCATATAGGGACTTGTTCACCACTGTGGAAAAGTGGCCCAGATTTAACCATTGAAATTCGGTTTGTCAAATATCGCACTGACATTATGTTTATCAGAATGGATTCTATATTATACACCGCAATGCAACCTGAAATTCACCTGCGCGCATTAAATGAAGCTAGTGACCTTTGCTCCTCAAAAAGAAAAGATAAAAAAGAACGGCGAAACGCTCGTCCTTGTACGAGTTCATGTTTTTCCATTAATTTTATGAGACAAATATATTCTCTTTTTTCTGATGCACGGGAGTTCTTTAATCGCCAAGGCGGCAAACTATAGGACTATCGTTTACAAGAACACACATATTTCGTTTAGGCCTATAGTTGTACAAGCCCAATGAATGTTAGAGGTGCATCGCATACGAGCTGAGTATAGCTTTTAGAGCTCAATAATTCTCCGGCCTCTTACGATACGCCAAGAAGACTTGACGGCGGAAACCCTTCCGCTGTGCCGTAAATATTCTTGGACGTTTTCCTCTGTGCATGACGTCATTCTGTTACGACTGCTCCTTAGACATTTCTTGCTAGACCCTTGACGACGGCCGCTTACGTTCACGAATACAGGCAAAAATTTTCGCGTGAAGTTCATTTAGACGTCATGATTTTGCCTTGAGATCTATTTTGCTGTTCCTTGTTTGACATAGGCTTGGTGGACGTTCGGTCGCGTGCTACGCGCACCCGTATTCTTCTTGATTATTTTATCCTTAAAATCGTCGTAAATGACAAGCATGTCATGACCCATCACTCTCGTTTGTCAGGCATTCGTATCCTTCCATGGCGATTTTGGCATATAGTAAGTGAACGATACTACTGTCTATTATGTCATTAAATTTTGGGTACATTCATGCTGACTCCAGTGACGACGGTCGCATTTCGCGTATGATTACCCAAATAAGGCTTTCCCTCTAATATAGTTTGGCAATGGAAATTTAGCAGCCATTATTTAAAGTACCGGCTTACTGGAAAATGAAAGTTCTATCTTCTTAGCCAAAATTTTATCGTTGGCTGAGTACTAAATCGCGATTTCCCTCAAAATTTGCCAGGACGTTCAAGTTTACCAATGACACAAGGATATATCCATATGGCAAAATTAACCATCCTAAACACTCCAAAGCGCTCTCATGGCATGGAAACAAGCGAGCGTAATTGGAAAGCACAATATTCCTGTTATATTTAAGTAGAACAGCAAGATCCATATAGTGCAGTACAACTAGATGGTATTTGCTTGCGTAAAATGTTCTGTTTATCATATTATAGTCTATCACACATTGGGCCCATTCCCAACTCACGCGGAACAAGTCACCGCAGTGCGCCGACCCAAAAGGCGGAAGAAAGTGCAGCAGTAAATACTTACGTAATGAACTTCATACCACTGGTTAAAGTTAGTGTCGAAACGAATTTATGGCGCCGCTGAATTCCCCACAGTTCGCTACATATTCGGAATTTTTACGTGATCAGCCAAGTAACTCAACGAGAAAACACATTTTCGCAGAAGTATCCAAAGAACAACTTAACAGGAGGAAAACTATCGTCGTGTTTGTTGGATGATGCTAGCGCCTTCCCGCACCTCAATACCAATTGTATAAACGCTTGCAGATCAAGCTTCGTAACTAGAAGGTGTCTTCTTTTTTTTTTTGCGGGACGGAATTCAACTAGGCTAATTTCCATAAAATGTGAACGAAGGGAATCAGTCTAGTAGAAGAATGCCCCCCGCCCTGCCCCCCTCCAGCCTCCCCCAGCCTCTTAAATCACCCTCCTCCTCCATTCCACTGCAAAAAAAAAAAAGAATTATAAAACTGACATTGTATGGCCTTGAGACAGCGAGAGCTTCCTTGTAAAAGGGAGCAGCTTAGCTCTGTAATTCGCTGGGCCGGTTTTTGATTACCTTGGGTATAGGCACGGTGAGTTTCCGGCTCATACTGCCTCATTTTTGCTTGTGACCTACCTTCGCGGGATTTGTATGAACCAACGATACCTATAAAGCTGCTGAAGAAATTGTCAGAACGCCTTATCTAGCGACATACCTACGAGCTTTATGAAGGAGTACGCGAAGAGCTTAGCCAGTTGCGTGACCTTAATTTTGCAATTATATGGTTCGAATAACAGTCAGTGTCGGTTACGTCTGGGGACGCATTTCAGCATACATGATCGTCAATTCAATGCCCTGCAGGTTTAGATCGCAGAGTTGATAGCGATGTGAAAAGGTACGCAATAGTGGTAACATAAAGAGTGCGTTTAAGTAATAAAATGTGTATCGTCTAATACAGCTGCATTGTACTGCTCTGCATAAAATTGCTTAGCACGCGACGTATAATGCAGGTAATAATAATTTCTGGGTTTTGCGTGCCAAAACTAGGATATGATTATGAAGAACCCGAAAGTGGAGAGCTTTGAAAATTTTGAACATCTATGGTCTTTCAACGTGCACCGAAGACTCACAGTAACGGGGTTCTGGCAATTTTCACCTCCACTAAGCATTTCGCCGCCGCGGTCGGGATCGAACCATCGCCCCTTGGTACCGTAACTACTATACCACCACGGTGCACATGCAATTCAGGTTGGCATTCGTCGTGCCTGAAAGTAACATGAGGCAAATTAGAAGGCAATACTTAGGGAGTGCGCCTGCTTGTAGGAATTCGAGCCTGCATCCAATACGACGCTCATTGTCCCGAAACAGAGGAACAAACATTCAAACGATTGATAAACTTAAGAGAAAAAGAGGCACGAACATATCTTCCAGCCTTACGCCGTTGATAAATACTACTGCAAAGATCCCAGGAGGCAGTGAGACACTAAGCCGCCCGTCTATTCCAACGTGCTTCTTCGTTTGACGGCACGTCACAAATGGGGACGTGAGCGGACTTATTAGAGTTCCTTATGGCTCTACAAGGATGTTGCATCGATGCCGCTACAAGAGCTTCAGATTTCCAGACTCACTTGAGAGGTTGTGACAGACGAGAGCCCCGCTGTCTCAAATTATCAGGTAATGTCTCCCATAATGAGAAGCCAGCATTACCTGCGCCGCGGGCAACAGGGCGTGACGCACTCTCCAAGTGTATTTCTTCTTCCTAATTTTCTATCTGCCATGGCTTCCGTCAGCGTTCGCTCTCCTCGCCTGCGAGACGGTGAAAGTACCCGCGACCTTTTGTGGCGGGTTCTGTAATGGAGTGTTATGCCTTGGCGGTGAGGCCATAAAAGCGCCAAGTCGCTCGACGCTACGCGAGGAGAAGACCAGGAGGCCACAGGCTACCCACGCCGCTTGATCTGTGCTGTAGAACTGCGATGGCGACGACATCGATTCCAGCCAACGAAGGCGCGTTCTTTTTTCTGCCGCGGGACCCGCGTACCGCGCATTGGGACTTTCCGGGCAACAAGCAGCTGATAACTCTCTTGCTCGTTGGCTACGTATACATCGTGAAGGTGGGTGGCCCACGGTTCATGAAGAACCGTAAACCGTACGACGGCATCAAGCCCCTCATTGCGTTCTACAACCTCTTCATGGTGGTGTGCAGTGTCTACTTCGTCTACGCTTTCTTCACCACGGCGTACATCCGCAATGGTTACAGCCCGATATGCCAGGGTATAGACTTCGACGCCAGGGACGAAGGAACTATGCATTTGCTGAACCTTTACTGGTGGTACACTATGCTCAGGGTACTCGACTTTCTGGACACCTTCTTCTTCGTGCTTCGTAAGAAGGATTCGCACGTATCCTTTCTACATGTCGTGCATCACACCTTGGTCGTCTTCAACGGGTGGTTCGGACTCACCTACGGTCCGGATGGACAGGCGGCGGCTTGTGTTGTCATCAACGGATCCGTGCATGTAATTATGTACACGTACTATTTCCTCAGCCTTCTGGGCCCGAACTTCCGGAAATACTTGTGGTGGAAGCGCTACATCACGCAGTTGCAGCTTACACAGTTCGTTGTTCTCTTTGTGCACGCCCTGATGCCGTTGTTCTTCAACTGCAACTACCCCAGGTCGCACACGTACATCACGATGACCCAAGCCACTTTCTTTTTCTTTCTGTTTGTAAACTTTTACTCCAAGGCATACCAGACGAAGAAGACACTCGCAGCGACGAAGGCTGGAGCAAACGGCAAGCTACAATAAGGCAGGGGTTTTCATTTTCCGTGTGTTTGTGTGTGTTCGACGTTTATCGGACTACTTGAAACGGTGGGAGGTTTCTTGCAGGCAAGAAACCGGCGTTTCGCTAAACCTGCCTTGTAGATTCGGCCCTGCCGTCGCTGCAAAATGTTACGCAGAGTCGAGGAACTAATGAGTAATAGTGGCTAGTACTACTGATGTACGCTACTGTAGTTGTAGCTGATGGTGCAGTCATTCGCTATCTTATCAGACCAACGAATGGCAGCTTATAAATGAGTAAGGTATATTTCAATATGTCTATGATAACCCAAGCCCACATTCACCAAGACCTTTTACAGTCACGTTGTTTGTATTACAAAATTTTGGGTAATCCTGTCGTGGGCCGCTTCACGAGCGAATGCATACCTCAAGAACAGAAAGCCGTGTGAATGTGTTCCTAGTTGAGCAAGTGAGATTGCGTATGTAAAGGTGTCGCTGATAAAGATTCTCAGAAATGGAATGATGAACTTTTGACTCAACACGTCCGCGACGCACGCCTAAATGCTAGTCTAGGGGGTAAAGATATAAATCGGAAAAAGGTGCACCTTCGGTCAAACAAACTGCAGCTTTTGAAAGAGGCCGAATTTCAACATGTGGTGCTGATGTGATGTTCATCTTTGTCTTGTTCCAAAGGCACAAAGTAAAATATGTTCCTATCTTGTGATTTGCTTCACCGCTTGTTGTTTTTACTTTTTACTAGGCTACAGGACAAAGTGAACAAAAACTAAAATGTAAGCTAGTTTAAAAGCTTCAAGTTCTCCTTCATGCACAGGTTTATAAGAAATGATGGAGGGCTCAAAAGGTTGAGATAAATTTGTTTTACAAAAGTGAATTTTAAGAGCTACATAGAGGGTTGATGAGTAAGTCTCCATAATTGACTCCCGCACCTCAGGTGAGCCAGTGTAATTGTACAACCACTTGTCTGTCGCGTGATTATAGCGACTTTAGACGTGAATGCTGGAGTGTTAGAATTTATGGCTATGGTGGTGATTGCGTATTTCCTGGCGTATATTTGTAAGATATTTGTTGCTTGCATGGCTCGCTTGGTTGCGATGGAAAAGATGGCACAAACACGCGCTGTCTTCATGTTTGGTAGAGTCCTGGTGGTCATGGCGACATCGTCTATTTCGAATAACTCAAGATGTGACAGGTTAGATGGTGGTCACCCTTAAGTTAAAGCATGTGCAAATATGGAACGAGATGTATTCACGAGTTGGATTGACATTCAACGCGAAAGCTCCGCCCCGCCACGGTGGTCTAGTGGCTATGGTACTCGGCTGCTGATCCGAGGGTCGCGTGATCGAATCTCGGCCGCGGCGGCTGCATTTCGACGGAGGCGAAATGCTGAGGCCCATGTGCTGTGCGATGTCAGCGCACGTTAAAGAACCCCAGGTGGTCGAAATTTCCGGAGGCCTCCACTACAGCGTTTCTCATAATCAGAGCTGGTTTTGGGACGTTAAACCCCACGAATCAATCAACGCGAAAGCTTCATTGTATCTTTGTGCTAACCCCTAAAGACTCACCGATCTCTGTGAGAAACATTACTGAGCTTCGCTGCGGAATCCCAGCCGTTGCTTCTGCTCACCCGGTTGTAGTTCATAAGCCAATCCTCGACGTCTTCTCCTGAGGTCCCACCGAAATTCGGTGGCACTCTATAGTACGCCATGGAAACCGCTGGAGCTGCCCTCGAAGCACCGGAGGCGGTGGTCTGATCCTGGGACATCTCGATTGACGAAGGCGAGAGTCCAGCAAGGCGGCGGCTGCGGCGAAGCCCTCGCAGTATAGTGCTTCCGTCGTAGTGTTCGTGGTACCCAGCACCTCCACCAAATCTGTTACGACCCCGTAGGCTTTTAATGCGTAAGCAAAGCCGAGGCACCGAGGCGGTCGCGATCGTATCAACAACGCAACGTCGTCTTCTTCTCTGCGCGCTTCTCTCGAGCCACTGGCGCCTGTCTCAAACCACTGACGTGCTGTAACAATATTAACAGATTTCCTTGGTCGATACACTAAAAACAACTCGATTATATCAGCTGCCCATTTCGACCCATCCCGCTCCAACACTACTTCACATCTGAAAGAACACCTATATTTATTTGCTGTTTAAACTTCAGCAGAAACGGCAAAACAACATTTGTGTGTGGCTTTTCGAAAAGGACAGAAAGCTGAGCGAGATGGTAAGGAAAAGTTACGTAAGGAAAAGGCGTGAGAAACACAGACACAAGAGAAGCGGTTTCTAAGGATCCTGGAAAAAAAATTGTTGGATGCGGGAGTGGACGTGGGGGGATCGCATGACCATTTTCAAAGGCATCACACAACACTACAGATCGAACAGATGTAAGTACCCACTACCACACGCCAAACTAAACAAGCAACAGGCGGTTGCCTGTAGACAACTACAGACACACGTATTCAAACCCGGTGATCCTTCGCCTCTGCTATCCAGACGGAATGTCTGCTATCCAGATATTTCGTCTGGCACCGGTAAAGTGTGCGGAGCCAGAGCGGCGCTGCACCACATGCTGCGGGCATGAGCGGGGAGTGCACAGCAGAAGTCCCTTATTAGGAATGGAGTAAACATGGCAGTCTCTGAGCGCGGGACGCGATGGGAGACGTCCCTGCTCGGCCACAACCTCACCGATCCACTCTGGACCGCACATTCAAGAGACAACCTCCGCTATGAAAACATGTGGAAGAGCTGTAACTTCATATGCCCCGGCACTTTTGTGCCGCTGTCGAAAACAGCGGGATTATAGGAACCGCCTATGTATACGAAAGGTGACCTGTACCCCGTTTTTCAGCCCCTCAAGCATACGTGGTGGGAATTAAAAACCACCTGGCTGACGTTTTACAGTTTTCACAACAGCACGAGAGGCCTGTCCAGAAAGCCAGGAAGAAGTACTGTTGTTATGTGGGGTTTAACGTCCCAAAACCAGCTCTTATTATGAGAGACGCCGTAGTGGAGGGCTCCGGAAATTTCGACCACATGGGGTTCTTTACCGTGCACTGACATCGCACAGCACACGGGCCTCAACATTTCGCCTCCATAGAAATGCAGCCGCCGCAGCCGGGATTCGATCCCGCGACCCTCGGATCAGCAGCCGAGTACCATAGCCACTAGACCACCGTGGCGGGGCCAGGAAGAAGTACTGTGTTGAGCTTGGCCGACTAACAACATTACGCTAAGGTGGTCTGGTTTTTTGGGCAACCGTATGCTTCGGAACCTCTAATTAACGTCATCCAAGCTTACTGCGCGCCGAAGAGAACCAGTGCACAACGCTCACCATGTCCGCATAAGCACTTGCAAGCTTCTCGACCTCGAAACAAAGCGAACTCGTGGTGTGATCGAGTACACACCTCATAGTCACCTGACGGGACAAGAACGACAACTATGGGACGGGAAGCCGAAGTCCGGACCATAGTCTACTGAAAAAGTATCGATAGACATTGGCTAAGACAGCGTACGCGAAGGTCGTGGGTAATAAAGTGAGAACTTAAGCCTAGCGTTACTGCAGTCGTGACAACATAATCGCACAGAAACATTATTTCCTTCAAGAATTAGGTGAAAAATTATGTGACTTGTGTGTGCGATCTCGTATCGTAGCACAAAGGAGGTGACAGAGCGCACAGCAGGCCGTATATTTCCCAGGCAGATCTAGGCGTATAAAATATACATCGGTACATCAGTCTGGAAAGAAGAAAACTATTGTCGCATTGATAACGTTTCTACGGGCAACGTGCCTCAACGAAACGCTGTAAACTGCGTACAGTGTATATATGTGTACATGAGTGTGTGAGTGTGATTGCATGTACGTGTTGTGTTACACCTGATCATTGTAAATATCACAATCACCGCTAAACACCTGGAGGAGCAAGCCAGGCCATTAACTAGGCTAACATCTCCGGAGTCATCAATAAAATATTCTCTCAATCTCTGTCTATTGTCGTTGGCTTTTTCAGCTCAAGGACGTGTTCAGAGTTCACAGCGAGTGAGCGTAAAGACTTGTGCTGCTGTAGATAGCAGACGCGACGAAACACTTCTTCGACTGTGAAGTGCTGGAAAGTGAAGTGCATGTCACATTTACGACACACGTAGTTGTTTTGAATATGACATCCCTTTGCTCCCTGTGCAAGACGGTATGTGTGCAGCCGCACGCGCCCGCACACACACACACACACACACACACACACACACACACACACACACACACACACACACACACACACACACACACACACACACACACACATGCACACAGGCACACATGCACACAGAAGCCCTATCCAATGCCTTCCTCCTTGTGCAATATTTAACAGAGCCTGGTTCGCGCAAAGCGCCACATTTTGAGCACTCTTGGCCAGTTAGTTGAGCATTGTCGACGTACACCTTCATAAAGCGGGTGGATATTTCTCGCCTTTTCCGCACACATTGTCTTTCTATCTCTGTTGCGCAGCACACGCCTAGAACATGTATTATATTGTGCTGCATTTTATTTGTTAACGCTGCCTGACACAGGTTAATGGTCAACGCAATTTTCTTTTTGTAAGTGCCCCTTTCAGGTACTTGGCCAAAGACATTAGTAAAAAGCCGGGAGCCGGCAGAGCTCTGAAAACAGGGAAATGTTCACTGCCCAGCCCATATGGGTATGTACGCAACCTGCGCATAGTTAGATTATGAAAGGAAATATTCGTCACTGAACCAATTGCTTTAGCCCAAAGAGGCAAAGTGGAGCTACTCAGTCGGCAGAAGACTCATCCTTTTCTGGTTTTTCGACCCTCAGCGAGTGCCTTTCCTGCATGATCGCTCTACCGCCGATATGGATATAACTAGATGGTCAACAGACCTTCTAGAGGGCGAATTATACGTGTCTTAGAACACTGACGCCGATAAGTATGAGGCATATCAGCTCTCTGCAAAGAAGAGGACCGATTGTAGAACTCATATTCTCCCGTGAGTGGCGGTTTGCAAGCCTTTAGATTGTGGGAAGCAACTTTCTGCCTGCCGAAGAATAACTGGTATCGGGTTTTTGTTCCCTACAGAATTGTGCGTGTAAGAAATCTGTGTGTTTCCATAGTAGATTTGTAGATACGATCCATAGTAGGTACGACCTTCTATTATGTCATTAAATTTTGGGTACAATTCATGCTGACTCCAGTGACGGCGGTTGCATTTCGCGTATGATTCCCCAAATTAGGCTTTCCCTCTAATAGAGTTTCGCAATGGAAATTTAGCAGCCATTATTTAAAGTACCGGCTTACTGGAAAATGAAAGCGCTATCTTCTTAGCCAAAATTTTATTGTTGGCTGAGTAGGCCCTCAAAATTTGCCAGGACGTTCAAGTTTACCAATGACACAAGGATATATACATACGGTAAAATTAACCATCCTAAACACTCCAAAGCGCTCTCATGGCATGGAAACAAGCGAGCGTAATTGGAAAGCACAATATTCCAATTATATTTAAATAGAACAGCAAGACCCATATATAGCGCTGTACAGCTAGGTCGTATTTGCTTGCGTAAAATGCGCTGTTTATCATATTATAGTCTATCACACATTGGGCCCATTTCCAGTTCACGCCGAACAAGTCACCGCAGTGCGCCGAGACAAAAGGCGGAAGAAAGTGTAGCAGTAAATACTTACGTAATGAACTTCATACCCGTTTTTTCAAACATAACCGCTCCATACGGATGTACCACTGGGTAAATTTAGTGTCGAAATGAATTTAGGGAGCCGCTGAATTCCCGACAGTTCGCTACATATTCGGATTTTTTACGTGATCAGCCAAGTAACTCAACGAGAAAACACATTTTCGCAGAAGTATCCAAAGAACAACTCAACAGGAGGAAAACTATCGTCGTGTTTGTTGCATGATGCTAGCGCCTTCCCGCACCGCAATACCAATTGTATAAACGATTGCAGAGCAAGCTTCGTAAATAGAAGGCGTTTTTCTTTTTGTGGTGACTGTACATTTACGGAATGCAACTAAGCTAATTTCCATAAAATGTGAACGAAGGGAATCCGTCTAGTAGAAGAGTTTCAGTTTCAGTTTCAGTTTCAGTTTATTGGTAACATAAGCATTAGTTACATAAAACTTGTATACAGATGAGGGTCCCAGAGTATGAATACTGAAGACGGGACCCTCAGTTAAAAACTACAACGAAAGTAATACAAAGCTATTGGCAGAAGATGAGCAGGTGGTAATACTAATTATATATAAGACAAAACAAACCACAACATGCCAGAATAGTTGGAATACAAAATTAGATAAGCAATACAATAAAATAAATAGCGAAATGCGGAATAGAATATTACAAGCAATGCAACGCAAAGTCAAATACCACACAGAACAATACAAAATAGAGGATTGATTGATTGATTTGTGCGGTTTAACGTCCCAAAACCAGTTCTGATTATGAGAGACGCCGTAGTGGAGGGCTCCGGAAATTTCGACCACCTGGGGTTCTTTAACGTGCACTGACATCGCACAGCACACGGCCTCAACATTTCGCCTCCATCGAAATGCAGCCGCCGCGGCCGGGATACAAAATAGAGGAGAAAAAGTGCGCGAAAGAAATGAAAACAACTTATACAGGAAACAACAAAAAATAAGAGTGCCCCCCGCCCTGCCCCCCTCCAGCCTCCCCCAGCCTCTTAAATAACCCTCCTCCTCCATTCCACTGCAAAAAAAGAAAACTTATAAAACTGACATTGTATGGCCTTGAGGCAGCGAGAGCTTCCTTGTCAAAGGGAGCAGCTTAGCTCTGTAATTCGATGGGACGGTTTTGATTACCTTGGGTATGGCACGGTGAGTTTCCGACTCATACTGCCTCATTTTTGCTGTGACCCACCCTCACGGGATTTCTGTGAACCAACGATACCTATAAAGCTGCTGGAGAAATTGTCAGAACGCCCTGATCTAGCGACAGGTTCACGAGCTTTGTGAAGGAGTACGCGAAGAGTTTAGCCAGTTGCGTGACCTCAAGTTTGCAGTTATATGGTTCGAATTACAGTCAGTGTCAGTTGCATCTGGGGACGCATGTCAGCTTATATGATCGTCACTTCAATGCCCTGCAGGTTTCTATAGCACATTTGATAGCGATGTAAAAGGTGCGCAATAGTGGTAACATAAATAGTGCGTTTAAGTAATAAAATGTGTATCGTCTAATACAGCTGCATTGTACTGCTCTGCATAATATTGCTTAGCGCACCACGTATAATTCAGGTAATAATAATTTCTGGGTTTTGCGTGCCAAAACCAAGATATTATTATGAAGAACCCGAACGTGGAGAACTTTGGAATTTTTGAACATCTAGGGTCTTTCAACGTGCACCGAAGACTCGCAGTAACGGGGTTCTGGCAATTTTCATTCACCTCCACCGAAAATTTCGCTGCCGCTGTCGGGATCGAACCGTCGCCCCTTGGGTACCGTAACTACTATACCACCGCGGTGCACATGTAATTCAGGTTGGCGTTCGTCGTGCCTGGAAGTAACACGAGATCGATTAGAAGGCAAGACATAGGAGTTCGCCTACTTGTACTTGTAGGAATGCGAGCATGCATCTAATAAGACGCTAATTGTTCCGGAAATTTCCGACATTGCGAATCGTTGATAGAAGAACAAACATTCAACAATTATTAAACTTATAAAAAAAGAGGCACGAGCATATTTGCCAGCCTTTATGTAGTTGATAAATTCTACTGCACAAGCTCCCAGGAGGCAGTGACACATTTAAGCCGTCCGTCTTTTCCAACATGGCTTCCTCGTTTCACGCCTCGTCATAATTGGGACCGTGAGCGGTCTTGTGCTGTTCCTCACGGCTAAACAAGGATGTTGCATTGATGGCGCTATAGGAGCTACAGATTGCCAGACTCACTTGAGAGGCTGTCATACACGGCGGCCCCGCTGTCTCAGATTATCATATAATGTCTCCCATAATGAGAAGCCAGCATTACCTGCGCCGCGGACGGCAGGGCGTGACGCACTCTCCAAGTGTATTTCTTCTTCCTAATTTTCCATCTGCCATAGCTTCCGTCAGCGATCGCTCTCCTCGCTTGCTACTCGCGGCGTTTTGTGGTGCGTCCTGTAATGGAGTGTTATGCCTTGGCGGTGAGGCCATAAAAACGCCAAGTCGTTCGACGCTACGCGAGGAGAAGACGAAGGGTCCACGGGCTGCCCACGCCGTTCGTATCTGTGCTGTAGAATTGCGATGGCGACTGCAGCAATGGCAGCCAACGATGGAGCGCCGTTCTTTCTGCCGCGGGACCAGCGCACCGCACATTGGATCTTCCCGGGTAACAAGCAGCTGATAGCCCTCCTGCTCGTCGGCTACGTATACATCGTTAAGCTGGGGGGCCCGCGGTTCATGAAGAACCGTAAACCGTACGACGGCATCAAACCCCTCATTGCGTTCTACAACCTCTTCATGGTGGTGTGCAGTGCTTACTTCGTCTACGCTTTCTTCATCGCGGCGTACATCCGCAACGGTTACAGTCCGATATGTCAGGGCATAGACTTCAATGCTAGGGACGAAGGCACCATGCACCTGCTGAACCTGTGCTGGTGGTACACTATGCTCAGGGTACTCGACTTCCTGGACACCTTCTTCTTCGTGCTCCGCAAGAAGGACTCGCACGTATCCTTTCTGCATGTCGTCCATCACACCTTGGTCGTCTTCAACGGCTGGTTCGGACTCACCTACGGTCCGGATGGACAGGCGGCGGCTTGTGTTGTCATCAACGGATCCGTGCATGTAATTATGTACACGTACTATTTCCTGAGCCTTCTGGGGCCGAGTGTCCAGAAATACCTATGGTGGAAGCGGTACATTACGCAGCTGCAGCTTACGCAGTTCGTCGTCCTCTTTGTGCACGCCCTGATGCCATTCTTCTTCAGCTGCAACTACCCCAGGTCGCACACGTACATCACGTTGTCACAAGCTGCCTTCTTCTTTTGCCTGTTTTTAAACTTTTACTTCAAGGCCTACCAGACGAAGAAGACACTCGCAGCAACGAAAAATGGAGCAAACGGCAAGCTGCATTGAGGCACTGAAGTTTTCATTGTGGGTGTATTTGTGCGTGGACTCACGTTTATTGGACTACATGAAACGGTCGGCAGGTTCTCGCAGGAAAGTGATCGGCGTTTTGCTAAACCTGCCTTGTACATCATGTTCTGATGTCGATGCAATATGTCACGCAGAGTCGAGAAACTAATGTGCAGTAGTCGCTAGTACTACTGGTGTACGCTGCTGTAGTTCTAGCTGATGTTGCGCTCAGACCAACAAATGCCTCCTTATAAGCGTAGACGGTATGTTTAAATATGTCTATGACAACGAAGACAAGACAGCGTTGGTCATTAAGGGTAACAGAGTGGATTCCTTGAGAAGGCAAGCGTAGCAGGTGGCGGCAGAAAGTTAGGTGGGCAGATGAGATCAGGAAGTTTGCGGGGATAAATTGGGCCCAGTTAGCACAGGACAGGGATAATTGGAGATCCGTGGGAGAGGCCTTTGCCCTGCAGTGGGCCTAGACAGGCTGATGATGATGATGACATAAGCCCACATTCCCCAATATCTCTTACAGTCACATTGCTTGTATGACAAAATATTAGGTAATCCAGTTATGGATAATTTATTTAGCGAATTCATCCCAAACAAGCAGAAAGCCATGTGAATGTGTTCCTGGTTGAGCACGTCAGATTGCTTATGTACAGGCGTCGCTGCTAAAGATGCTCAGAAGTGGCAGGCAGGCAGGCACAGAACTTTATTTTTGTCCTGAGAAACTGCAGTTGGACGTCCCCTTTTAGGGGGATCCTGTAGCAGTTGCGGGCCGCTCCCACGCAGGGACAGGAAGACCGTGGCCCTCCGCCCTCTCGCAGGCTCTCTGGACAGACTGATGAACTTTTGACTCACACATGCGCCACGCACACCTAAATCCTAGTCCAGAGCGTAAAGATCTAAATCGGGAAAAGTTGCACCTTCGGTCAAAGGAACCACAGTTTCTAAAAGACGCTGAATTTCAACTTGTGGTGTGGCTGAGATGTTCAACCTTTTCTTCTAAAGACAAAAAGTAAAATTTGTTCCCATCTTCGTTGTTTGTTTCAAGGATTGTTGCCTATCACTAGGTGTACGCTAACGGGCAAAATGAAGAGAAAAAAAAAGTAAAATGAAAACTAATTCGCACCTTCAGGTTCTCCATCGTAAAGCATGCACGGGTTTTTAAGAAATGATGGAAGATGCTTGGTGATTCAGAGAGGTTTGTTTTGTCAAAAGTGAATTTTGAGGCCTATGTGAAGGTTTTATGAGTAAGGCTCAATAATAGACTCCGGTAACTCAAGTGAGATGGTGTCTGTCGCATGGTTATAGTGGCTGGAGACGTCAATGCTGGAATGTTAAAATTTATGGCAATGGTGATGATTTTGTATTTCCCGGCGTATGTTTTCCACATATTTGTTGGTTGCATGGGTCACTTGGTTGTGATAAGAAAGATGGCGCAAATTCGTACTGACTTCATGGTTGGTACAGCCTGGTGGTCATGGCCACATCGTCTATTCGGTTTAGATCAATGTGACAGGTCAGATGGCTATGTACCTTAAGTTAAAGCATGTGCAAATATGGTATGAGATGTACTCACGAATTCGATTCATCCTCATCGCGAAAGCTTCATCGTATGTTTGTGCTAACCCCTAAAGACGAGTCGATAGGGTCAGTTCGTACACTCAAAACAACTCGATCGTGTCAGCTGCTCATTTCGACCCATCCTGTTGCAACACTGCTCCAAATCTGAAAAAATGCCTATCTTGTATTTGATGTCTAAACTTCGGCAGAAATGAAAGAAGGAACATTTTGTGGGGCATTTCTAAGTCTTATGAAAAAAAAATTGTGGGAAGCTTGCACTTGCGGCGCAAGGCTAGGACACAGCGGAGCTGCTAACCTCCCCGTCCTCCTTTCCCCATCTTCACCTTCAACTTCCGTTTCTCACCTCCTTGGTATACCACACCATAAGTGGATATGCTACGCTTTACCCTATCCCCTCCTCATTTCCGTCTTCCTCACCATCACATCACTTCTCAACCGCACTTCCCCGCCCCGCCACGGTATTCTAGTGGTTATGGCACTCGGCTGCAGATCCGAAGGTCGCGGGATCGAATCCCGGTCGCGGCAGCTGCATTCCGATGGAGGTGAAATGTTGAGGCCAGTGTGCTGTGCGATGTCAGTACACGTTAAAGAACCCCAGGTGGTCGAAATTTCCAGACGTTAAACCCCAAAAATCAATCAACCGCACTTCCCTTCCCCACGCCATTTTTATACTATACTGCGGCGCTGGTGGCATTACCACCTCTTTTCCTGCCTGCTCACCCTCACTTCTTTTTCGCACCTTCTTGCTAAACCAGGCTTTGAGGAATGTATGCGCATTCCAGCGGCAACGCTTTGGCAGGAGCGGTGCGGTGGGAGAGGGCACTCACGCCGCTTCCTCCGCTGCCTTTCATGCCTCGTCACGGTAATGTAACCGGTACGCCCCCGCTCCCTCCTTTCTACTCCTTTCCCTTCTCCCAAGATTCGGGGAGATGCCTCCTCCTCTAAACCTCGTGAAGGCGCGCGGCTTTTTCGAGGGTGTTTTGGTCTTTTCGTCTGGAGGCATCGGGATTGACCGGACCACCCCGGACGTGGGAGATCGCCACCCGCCGCCGTCACCGAGCACCTGCCTTCAGTGAGTGATCTTCCATTCGTGGTGGGAACGCGAAGCCACGCGAAGTGAGCCGAGTCACTATCAGCGCCTTTTCGTCGTGCGCATTTCTTGCGTTGCTGTTTTTGCCCCAGCCGAAAGGAATATGATTCCTGCGCGCTGAGGCACTTGCATATTTTATATCTGTTGTGTTGGTGGCGTCGGAATAAGGTGAATAAACACCTTCATTGCAAAGGCTTGTCTCTGACCCCCTGGCCTGAACCCGCCGTGATTGCGGTCTAACGCGAACCGCAGGATAGGGGCCACAACTCTAATTGTTAGGGCGGCTGCGTTTGTGCTCGCGAGTGTGGGCCACTCCACTAGCACCCATGACAACAATATAAGGATAAGAAAAACCCCTGTATTTGGCGCCCCACGTTGGGCGCCGAAATGTGGGGTATACTACTAGCAGCGGACTCGCCGCCATCAACCCCGTGCCGTGGGTTCGATCGCTCGACGAGCAGAGAATAGGACCGTCGCGTCCTCGCGCTCGCTCATCCCAGGCCATGCACCGCCGCGCTGCCGCGCGCGCCAGCCCGCGGCCCGTCTCGAGGCGGGGCGGCTCGAACCGGCGCACGCGGCGAAGGAGGAGAACATTAGGCGTCACTCTCCAAGCATGGTAATTTAATAAAAGGGTTAATTATACAAAACAAAGAAAGGCCGAATCTAAGATAGAATAATTACAATGAAAGGATAATAACGATAAACAACACGCGAACACAATAACACAAGCAAAGGACAATAATCAGTACAATGCGAACGCACAATACACATAGACAACGCAGGAGGGAGAGCCACCTAACCCTCGGCCAGCGCACCTGCGACCGCACGCCCCCCAGAAAAGGAAAACAGAACGAAAAGAACGTACAGAGATGGGTGCCGATCGCAAGTCGCCGCCCGTGGTCGTTGGGGCCGGAACGACGCGCAATCCGGCGGACGAGGCCTCGTCGGCCGGAGGGTCATAAAAGCACGTACGCACCGTTCCGAGTCCCAGCGAGTTCTCCCAGAACCTCCAAAAACCTGAAACGCACAAACCTCTGAGAACTTGCCAGCTACCCAATCAGAAACTGGTTGAAACCACATGGGCAAAGCAGGCGGCCCTCTAACAGTGATGAGCCGCCGCTCCGTCCAGCTGGCAGAGGCGGATGCAAGGACATTCCGAGGAAAACAAGGCATGTCGCGGGACGCGCGGCACGCAGGTCCCCACACACGGGTATGAAATGGTTTACCTTCTCCGCTCCCGATTTCCTACTTCCTCACCCTCACATCAATTTTTCCATCCTCACTTTCCTTTCCCTACCCCTTGTTATACTATACTATTTGTAAAAGATTACGAGGACGTTCGTCACGAATGCTTGTGTATGGTCAGACGAGAAAGGTATTGCGAGGACACGGAAGCGTAAGAGGAAAATAACACATATTTATGTGACAGTGCGACGGAGATGAGGATGACGTGGGCACAACACGCGATAAGCACATTTACAAAGATATGACATACAAAAACAAGAAAAACAAATGGGCTTAAAGGGGCACCGACACCAAAATTTCGCTGCTAAGATAGCCTGAGAGATCGATTTTCGTGGATATACAGATGTCATCTACCAAATCTCAATGGCGAACACAGCTCCGAAGGTAATTTAAATGAATATTGAAGTTCGCATGCGCAACCGAGCGCTAGACGCCGTACATCGCGACATCGACAGCAGCAAAGGTGACCTGAAGGGGACCCCCAACATCCGCGACGTCACCACGGCAGCCGAGCTCCGACAGCGCAGCTAGCCATACAGCTAGCAATGATGACGTCATAGCCACCATTGCTTGTTCGCTGCGGCTGCGTTAGTAGACTGCCGGCGACGCCAGACCTCAAGAAAATAGTTGCCACCCAACAACGATGACAGCGACAGCGACAAAAACGCGCAGGACGTGCGACAGGCGAAAGAAAACGAGCACGCGGCGGTTGTCGTGCGGAAGTGCGTCACAGTTATGTGTGCTCACGTGTCCGAACTCGTCTACTACATCGCTTGCGCTAGATGGCTCCAGTTTCACCGGGCGCCTCGTCAATTTTTGAGCTCTCCCAAACCAAAACTGAAACTAGTTGGTAATAAACAGGCCGTAAATAATTATCTGACGCGCTCTGGAGCAAATGATGTGCAGTGTTATGGCTAACAGGTCCCCAGCTACGTATTGCAGCGAAAAAACAGCAGACGAAAATTTTCGTGTCAGTGCCCCTTTAAGGTACAGACTGTCGAACGTTCGGGAAAATAGGGAAAACGACGTCTCGCAGGTAGCGACGCATCCTTTGGTCGGCGGCGTGTCGGCTATGGCGTTTACACCTCGGACAAGGTGGCGACTCGGCACGGTAGCGTCGCGGTGTCGGAAGTAACAGGAGAGTCGGCACGACGCGATGACTGCCGGCGAAGGCGACGACTCAGCACGGTGGCATCGCAGCGTCCTATGCAGCAGGCGCTGGCCCACGGCTGCTCTACCGTGACCAGCCGCACTCGTGGTTCACCTCGTGCTGGAGGCGTCCCGGCACAGGGCCCCAATTAGGCCCTGTGCCCCCTGGATGAGGACGCAAGCCGCTCCAGGAGTCTGGATGAGCAGGCAACGCGTATGCCTGCTCCACGCGGCCTCACTACAGGCGCCTTCGCGCGTCTGCACCAACAGGCAGGCGCGTCGTCTTCAGGGCCGCCCGGGAACCGCCGCAGAAGCTCCAGGAACAACGCAGTCGTCTGGCGTGTTCCACTGGACCACGAGCTCTCTCTCCGCGCGCACCGCGCGAGCCTCTTCTTTTCTTCCGTGCCGCCGCCGAGCACGCCACCTGGCCCTGGCTTTGTCTTCTGTTCTTCGTCATCACTCCTCTATCACTTAAAGGGTCTTCGAAAGTCCTGACGAGTCCAAACACGTGCCCCCAGCACCTAAATCACTACACTATTATATACTATACTATATGGCAAGTGAGTTCTGCGGAAACCCGCAAGGTGGAGTAACGTTTAGAAAGGGAAAATTAACATCCACCCGTCTATAGCGCAAGGCTACAAGGAAACCCATACGGATTTCTCAGAAATGTAAGCTTCCTAGTTACCGAAAAATTCGTCCTGGTCCGGGGTGGATGCTAACTTTCCCTTTCATATACTATACTATACTACACTTTACTATACAAAGCTATACTATGATTTACTCTTTCCGCCCTCCTCAGCCTCACTTTCATTTCCTATCCCCTTGCTGCACCGTAGTACACATGGATACGCTTTGCTATTCGCCACTGGGCTTTTTTTGCGAAGCAGCGCCAACCGCTGGCGTGGCGGGGTTCTTTGGTAAAACACGTTCCTGCCATGCAGACGGCCTACGTTCGATTCCCGGCTCGAACCATCTAAATTTTTGGAGATGTTGGCATGAAGGACTTGAAGGAACCGTAAATATGTTGCAGCTAAAGCGATCAGCGCTGCTTGCACGAAATGTTAACTAGGTGCGAAGAAGAATGTCTTCAGTTCAGCGAGAGAAGACAGTGAGTATTTGTTTTAGTACTCCTGTGGCGCATTCCCTATATGCCAAATTTTCTGTTTCCGAAAGATATTTTACATCGAGCAAGAAATACCGTTATGTTAATTTTATTGGTGTTAATCGCCTGTGACATAACATTTTTTTCTAAACACATAAACATTATCCGGAACTTTTCGAACTGTATGTTGACTTGCAACTAAAAGAAGGGGGAAGTCAAAAGTCATTTCGCTGCTGTTGTACTAGATGACACTCTGCAGCATTGAAGGGAAAACTTTCGTAATCCGACTCCTGAATTGCATGTCATTGCCGGTAGGTGGTATCCGCACCAATTACGGGGTCGACTTATCACTGAGTAAGCACCTGCAAAAATATCTTTTCTTTGAAAATTGTTGTTACGGGTCAGCAGTCAGCTGTTCTTATTGTCGTGCACATATGCCATACATCCACACCTAGAGATTTAGAATATTGCCCCTTTGGCCATTTGTCGAACTCATCAGCACTGCATTGCTGAACGCTATGGGCGAGGTAAAGTTATGTTATTAGTCGTCGAATTTCAACAATTTTGGGTCGCATCACCTTGTTGCCTTCTTATAATAACGTTCGTGTTTATCGCACTAAGTTGGAACTATTCCGGTGTGTTATAGCAGTATTACGGTATAGATTGAGAGTGCTATCGGCAGCAAGAAATGAGAGAGAGAGAGAGAGAGAGAGAGAGAGAGAGAGAGAGAGAGAGAGAGAGAGAGAGAGAGAGAGAGAGAGAGAGAGAGAGAGAGGTAAAAGGGCAAAGACAGGGAGGCTAATTATAGGGAATCTCAGGTTGGTTATCGTGCACTGGGGAAAGAGAAAAGAAGAATGAAAGACGAGAAGAGCCAACGACGGTAATTTAACGTCACTTGTCACAACACTGTCACATTCCCTAATTAAATCCACTTTCTAGAAGAAATTTACGCCATGCCGTAATAGCGACTGGCATTGATGTCTTTGTGGGCCAGTGCCTCGGAATATTCGCTTCTGTAAATGAGCGGATGCCCAGCTGGCCTAGTGCGGCCGGCAGGGCTGCTCTTTGCTAGTTGAAACGGATGCGTTCGCAAAACAAGGTGTTTGATTGTTCCGCTGCCGCCACAGTGTTCGCATAACGAGTTATCAGCAATTCGAATGGTAAACGAATACGCATTGGCCATCGGTACCAAGGCAGCAACAAAACGAAGGACCTCAAGTGTACAGTATGTATTACGTACCGCGAGGTAAGTATTACACTCGCCAAAGCGAAGCCGTAATTACTGAAGAAAAGCATTTCGTCTATTACCACTTTGACAATCGCTTAGCAGAGGAACTGAACGCACGAAAAATATTTTTAATTGACATTTATTACACTGTTCAAAATTGCGCTTAGGAAAGAAAGTACAAGAGCCAACCTATAACAAATGGTCTGCGTGACATGTCTTTCGCGCATAAAAGCTAACGGTTAAGCGAGGTGTTAGAATAGATAGCCGTACTGTTCGCGAAGACGACAGCCTTGAAAATATTGCTGGCCTTGTTTCCATTAAGACGAAAGCTAAAGGCATATTAAAGATTTGTTTATTAAGTAATCACGGTGGAAGAGGTTTTACGTGCTAAAACGAGTTGCGATTATGAGGCAGTCTCCGTTTTAGAGCGCTACGAAGTAATTTTGACCACCCAGGGTTATTTAACGTGCACCTATATATAATAAAGCCAAGGATGTTTTTTGCCCCCATCGAAATGGGCCGCCGTCTCCTGGGTTCGAACCCGCGACCCCTAGTTTCATGAGCCAGCACTCTAGCTGGTAAGCTAACGTGGCGACTAATGATACGTTTTTGATATAATTACAAACCTAACAAATGTGAATATGCAAGTACACCAAGCATAATTATTTAAAGACTCGTTTGTATTCAGCGTGTGGTAAGAAAGGTATTGCTTTGTGTATATTTTTCGTAAGGTCTCTTTAAGCGATCAAATAACGTTGAGTTTGACCCAACAACGAAAGTGGAAGTACACTACAAGAAACGAGGGCAAGAAGGACTGGAGAAGGGCTCGTCTTGCCCTTGTTTATTCGCGTGCCTGTATTTCTTCTGTCCCGCGCACCAACAAGCCCAGGGATGCTTGCTACAGGGAGCAGGCATTTCCTCGTGTTCGTCATTGGGTGCTCCCCCTTGCAGGCTTCCGTTGCAAGAACAAGTATTTCCGTCGTAAGGATAACATTTCCGCTGATGCTCGAAGTCGGGCTCCACATTGTGGGGAACCTTTAGAGGTCATAAGCCTTGCTGACACCTTGTTTGCTCTGATGGCAAAGGAGGAACGCCACCTTGTTATGGTCACTGAGCGCACCTTAGTGGCAGCTGTTGATTATCCTAGTGTGCTAACCAATTCCACCGCACTCGTGGCCTAGTGGTAAAGTGTCCGCTTCGACTGCGGGAGGTCGTACGTGTGATTCCCACCGCCGCCGGTCACTCACCGGCTAAATTGGCACAAGCGTTCCCCGGCTTGGCACTCTACTTTCATTTGGGGTGAAAACGCTTGGAGAAGGAGTCTGCGCCCTGAAAGCCCGTTGAAAGACCCGTGAGCGTAAGTCGAAGGAGCAGCAACGTGGTGTCACTTTGTGTGGCATGAAGATGGCGCTGCAAGTTAAATCACCGCCGGAGAGTGCCGCTGAATATCGTCGCCTAAATGACCTTTTCCGGCTCTTCTCGTCTTGAACTATCGAAACTTCTCATGCGATAGCGCCGGCAATGTGCTGCAGCCTTGCTGCTGTCTCACCTCCGTCCCTAGCTTCTCCAAATGGCGCATAACCATTCCACCTGTTTCATCACTACCGTGTGGCGTGAACTCGTCGAGTTCTGGTGGCTGGGCATGCGTTCATACGTGCCTCAATATGCTCGTGGCTCCTTAGTTTACCAGGTGACTTAAAGGGCAAATCCAGCAATTTTTTTACTGTCCACTGACCTTAACGAAATGTTCAGTAATTTTCAGTTCTCTTCGGCACTGCAATAATATAATGCAAACAAGGCGGTTGCAAGTCATTTAACTTTTCTGGAAGTGAATTTTTAAAAATATTTAGCGGATTCCCACGTGGACCACCCTGTGTTTTTGACGTCATCACCTTCAACGCTGCCTACCCAAACATGCGGGCCTTCAAATGCACAACGGCGATACTTCAGTGCTCAAATCATCGCTGTCAAGTTCAGAAAAGCTGGCATTACTCAATACATCGTTAGATGCCCTCACCGCTGTCATTTTTCTTGTACTAGCTCCATATTTCCGCTGGCGAGGAGGCTGTGACGTCATCGCGTACGCTGAAATGTCAAGGCGGAAAGGTGGGCTAGTTGGTTGGTTCTCGCATTCATTATGTGGTAGCGCTGACGAACAAGGACACAAGAAGACACAAATATACGGGACGGGCGCTAGACATCAACTGGCTTTACTTTTTTGAAAAAAAAAAAACACATACAAGATGAACAAGTACACGTGATCGCCCGCGCAGACATCCACAGGCGCAGGTGCAATGCGCAATTTTGTTACCACCTTACGTTGGCAAGATTCAAGCTGAGATATTCGTACTCTTTCTGAGACAAGGCAATAGAAGGAACACTTACGCACTCGTTTTTGTTAGCATTAATCGCTACCGCCTCTATGATTTCACGTGTCATTTGGTCTTTGCCTTTTCTTAGCACACGTGTCGCTCTGAATTCCGGAGCACAACCACACCTGCAGCAATGGACCGCCAAATGCCCCCCCCCGCTGCCTGCGCGTTAACTGCCGCACGGTGCTCAAGCAATCGGACATTGAGACAACGCCCGGTCTGACCAATATAGCACCTTCCGCATGAAAGCGGAATCTTGTACACGACGCCAACTTCGCATGGCACAAACGGGTCGTCGTGCTGCCTGGTGCATGCGTTGTTGCGTTTTCGCCCGTTCACTGCTGGGCAAACGCGCACCAACTTATCTGGGGCCGTGAAAACCACCGGCACTCCGCATTTCGTTGCCACCTTCTTTAGGCGGTGCAAGAGGCGGTGTATGTATGGCAAGGCCACAGGCCTCGCGCTTGGCCTACTGGACGACCCAGACCGGGCACGCGCTTCTTTCATCACCTCCTTTAAGATGGACTCCGCCACTGAGCTTATGAGTTCCTTGGGGAAACCCACCCTCTCGAGGCGTTCCACTTGGTGCAACAAACTTTGCCCAACAAGGTGGTCACACGACCTCGCAAGAGCAGCCCTAAGGCAGCCGACGGCAATGCCCCTTTTGATCAGTTTCGAATGGGCCGAATCATATCTGAGGAGTTGTTTTCTTGAGCGTGGTCTATAGCTCCAGCATGCATGCGCGTCAGAGAAATTAAAACATACATCGAGGAACTGAAGTTTACCGTCTTCTGGCAATTCATGGGTGAACTTAAGACCCTTTGAACAGGCACTAAAAACATCTAAAACAGTCCAGGTAACGCTATCTTGCTCTTGATGCTCAACCCCCCTTAGTACCATCAGCTAATCGTCAACATACCTAAAAATCTTTGCTCTAAGAGCCATGTCTATGCGCGCCAGAATGCGTTTGTCACAATCAGCTAAAAACATCGTGCTTAAAATTGGGGCTATGCTCGAACCTATGCACACACCTTCCTTCTGAATAAAAAGCTGATCATTAAAGGATACAAAGGTGTTGGCAAGATAAAAAGAGAGTAATTCTAAAAAACTTCCAGTCGATAACCCAGACGAACTGTGAAAGCTCAAGGGGTCTGAATCCTCGACCGGCATTCAGAGCGACACGTGTGCTAAGAAAAGGCAAAGACCAAATGACACGTGAAATCATAGAGGCGGTAGCGATTAATGCTAACAAAAACGAGTGCGTAAGCGTTCCTTCTATTGCCTTGTCTCAGAAAGAGTACGAATATCTCAGCTTGAATCTTGCCAACGTAAGGTGGTAACAAAATTGCGCATTGCACCTGCGCCTGTGGATGTCTGCGCGGGCGATCACGTGTACTTGTTCATCTTGTATGTGTTTTTTTCAAAAAAGTAAAGCCAGTTGATGTCTAGCGCCCGTCCCGTATATTTGTGTCTTCTTGTGTCCTTGTTCGTCAGCGCTACCACATAATGAATGCGTACGCTGAAAGAAGCGTCTACCTTTTTCGGTTTGATCACTCATTTCGGTCGGTTATTTACAATAATTGGTGCGGTTCGGAGCAAATTTACCCACCCTGGCTGCTACGGCACTATCAGTACTATTCGAAAACATCGACATCAGAACATGGTCAAAAAACCGCCGGAGTTGCCCTTTAAAGCCCAGCGCCAGAAACTACAAGGGTTCATAAGAGCTGCTTGCTGGACCAGTTGGCACATTATTCTGAAAAAAAAAATTTGCCACTATTGAGGCCTTATTGCCCCACCTTTCAGTTCCTGTTGTCTTTTCTTTGTCCTCCCTGTTTTCTAATGTTTTCGAAGCCTTAGTGGCTAATTTTCTTTCGCAAGCGTTCATGAGCAGCCATTGGCTTGAAGCACTGATGGAAGAGTTCAGTGCAATTTGTATCCATGCCCATCATTACTCGCCAGCACATGTATCTCCTGGTCGTCATCGACAAGTTCACCCACTACATGGAGCTGTCCTTCATTCAATCCGCAACCACCCAGCAAGTCGTCAGCCGTATAATGAATTTCTTCTGCAGATACGCCATTTCGAACACAACCACGGGTGAAAAATGGAGAATCATATTTGGGCACTTTTCCCGGGCCTGATGAAGTGCTGAGTCACCTCTGAGCACCATACTGCTCCATACGGATGAGATGGACAATGGGTACAAAGACACAGTAACAAGATGAAGGTGAGCTTTGCAGTTTGCACAGACCACACAGAGGGGGATTTTTGCATTCAAGAGACAAGCTCCACGATGAAAACATCTGGAAGAGCTGTAACTTTATACGCCCCGGCACTTTTGTGCCGCTGTCAAAAACAGCGGGAATGATAGGAACCGCCTATCTATACGAAAGGTGACCTGTATCCCGTTTTTCAGCCCCTCAAGCATACGTGGTTGAAATTAAGAACCACCTGGCTAAGGCTTTACAGCTTTCGCAACAGCACGAGCGGCCTGTCTAGAAAACCAGGAAGAAGTACTATGTTGAGCCTGGCCGACCAACAACGTTACGGTAAGGTGGTTTGGTTTTTGGGCTACCCATATGCTTCGGTGCCTCTAGTGAACCTCATCCAAGCTGACACCGCGCTGGCGAGCACCAGTGCACAACGCTCACCATGTCCGCGTAAGCACTTTCAATCTCCTCGACCCTGAAACAAAGCTACGTCGTGGTGTTATCGAGTACACACCGTATAGTCGCCCGACGAGATAAGAGCGGCGACTATGGGACGGGAAGTCGAAGTCGGGACCATAGCCTGCAGAAAAAGTATCGATAGGCATTGGCTAAGACAGAGTACGTGAAGGTCGTGGGTAATAAAGTGAGAACTCAAGCCTAGCGTTACTGCAGTCGTGACAACATAATCGCACAGAAACATTATTTCCTTCAAGAATTAGGTGAAAAATTATGTGACTTGTGTGTGCGATCTCGTATCGTAGCACAAAGGAGGTGACAGAGCGCACAGCAGGCCGTATATTTCCCAGGCAGATCTAGGCATATAAAAATACATCGGCACATCAGATTGGAAAGAAGAAAAGTGTTGTCGTTGGCTTTTTCAGCTCAAAGACACGTTCACAATTCACAGCGACTGAGTGTAGACTTGTGCTGCTGCAGATAGCACACGTGACGAAACACTTCATCGACTGTGAAGTGGTGGAAAATGAAATGGATGTCACATTTACGACATGCGTTGAATATTACATCCCTTTGCTCCTTGTCCAAGACGGTATGTGCCCACACACACACACACACACATACACACACAAAATCAATCAATCAATCAATCAATCAATCACACAAGCCCCGCCACGGTGGTCTAGTGGCTATGGCACTCGGCTGCTGATCCGAGGGTCGCAGGATCGAATCCCGGCTGCGGCGGCTGCATTTCGGTGGAGTCGAAATGTTGAGGCCCGTGTACTGTGCGATGTCAGTGCACGTTAAAGAACCCCAGGTGGTGGAAATTTCCGGAGCCCTCCCCTACGGCGTCTCTCATAATCATAACTGGCTGTGGGACGTTAAACCCCACATATCATCATATATTAATCACACAAACAAACAAACACGCCCGCATGCACGCAGAAGCCCAGTTCAATGCATCGATCTTTGTGCAAGATTTAATACAACCTGGTTTGCGCAAAGCGCTACATTTTGAGCACTCTTGGCCAGTTAGTTGAGCATTGTCGACGTACCTTCATAAAACGGGTGGATATTTGTCGTCTTTTCCGCACACATCGTCTCTCTATCTCTGTCGTGCAGCCCACGCTTCGAACATGCATTATATTGCGCTGAATTTTGTTTGTTAACGCTGCCTGACAGAGGTCTCTAATGGTCAACGCAATTTTCTCTTGGTAAGTGCCCCTTTCAGGCACTTGGCCAAGGACATTAATAAAAAGCTGGAAGCTGGCAGAGCTCATGAAGACGGGGAAATGTTCACTGCCCAGCCCATATGAGTATGTACGCAACCTGCGCATATGAAAGGAAATATTCGTCACTTAACCAATTGCTTTAGCCCAAAGAGGCAAAGTGGAGATGCTCAGTCGGCAGAAGACTCATCTTTTTCTGGTTTTTCGACCCTCAGCTAGTGCCTTTCCTGTAAGATCGCTCTACCGCCGATATGGATATAACTAGAAGGTCAACAGACCTTCTAGGGGGCGTATTAATATACGTGTCTTAGAACACTGACGCCGAGTAGTATGAGGAATATCAGCTCTCTGCAAGGAGGAGGACCGATTGTAGAACTCATATTGTCCCGTGAGTGGCGGTTTGCTAACCTTTAGGTTATGGGAACCAACTTTCTACCTGCCGAAGAATAATTGGTATTGGGTTTTTGTTCTCCACAAAGTTGTGCGTGTAAGAAATCTGTGTGTTTCCATGTTAGGTTCGCCCCACCGCGGTGGTCTAGTGGCTATGGTACTCCGCTGCCCATCCGAGCGTCGCGGCATCGAATTACGGCCACATCAGCTGCGTTTGATAGAGCGTAAATGTTGAGGCCCGTGCAAGTTGCAATGCCAATGCACGTCACAGGCCGAAGTCTCCAGAGCCTTCCGCTACGGCCTCTCACGGAATCATATCAGTAAATTTCCAGGAAGGGATAAGGTAGAGAAGGTGATCTTGTTGTGGTGAACTTTTCCTCAGTTCACACCTTCTCTTCTTCCTTTTGGAGCCGAGCTCCTCCAGCTAGCATTGCTGCTGCGAAGAAGGATGGGCAGAAGCGTTCCTGCTACCTGTCCGCCGTCGCGTTGTCGACTTGAAGGATGGAGACCAGCCTTTCACACAAACACAACGTGACTTTATATACCAGACAGACAGTACATACACTTTACAAACAGTGATTCCGACCTCGGTTGGTAGGGCTTCGCGGTGGGACCGTCGTTCCAATTCAACAAAGCCGACCAGTGCATAGCACCTCTCCTGCGACCTCAACCACCACCCGCACTCGTACTAGATGTCCCCTCTAGTACTTTCCGCGCCCGAGCCCCGGTTGGGAAGACCTTGGTGGAACGGTCGCTTTTATTCAGCAAAGCCGACCCCAGTGCATAGCACTGCTCCTGCGACCGTAACCACCACCCGGACTCGTGCTAGATGTCCTCTCTAGCACTATCCACTCCGTCCTCGCCAACCTTCTGGCTGCCTTCCAACCTTCTGCTCACCTTCAGTCTTGCAACCTCCGCTTCCAACCCCCTATGCCAGGGAAGAGGGACCACCTTATATACCCTGGTTGGTCCGCCCCTGAATCCCTCACGGCCAATCACAAACGCCGAATATCAGACGCCGCAGTAACAAAAGACAACCCGCGAACAATAAAGTAGGTGCGCTTGCTGCCCCTTGCTCGGTTGTGCTTTCGCACAGAGACGCTCCGCGGGAGGGGGGCGAGGGCGCCAAACCAGCTGTACAATACATCCCCACAATGGTCGCCTCCTGCCCCGCATCATCACCACGTGGAGGTGCGTCTTTTCCGGCGCCTACGACCACCTCAGCACACCGTATTCTCCGTCTCATACCGACGGCCTCTACAATATCGTAGTTTAGGATGAAAATTCCCAGAAACTGTTATTGTTGTTGTAGGTTTACGCCATTCCTTCCTCTACTTTGTGGGATTCTGCTGAAATGACTGACCATGCGTCCAATCACTTTCGGGAGCGCCGACTGTCAATAAAGTGATCATACAATATTTTGCATATGTATAAGCCAAACATACTAATGACATATATGATATGGTTACCTAATGCATCTTGGTTTTTCTATCATCAATGAAGCGCAAGAAATGCTTCAGTAGGGATGGTTGGCGCTGGACAGTGATCATATACGCAATTTTATTATATGTTCGAGAGTCGTTGGACTTTTCGTTATGGACATCTATACTAGATGGTAACCTAAGAATGCGGCACACAAACCGTGCCCGTAAAACCGCGATGAACCACCTCCCATTCACTTCCGTAGAAGAGTCGTACCAGCCGGATTGCTCTGAAAGCTTGAGTATTTTTACCGTAATTATTTAAGCAGATACTTGCTGCACAATAAAACTCTATCAGAAACGGTACCTTTTGCAGACGATGTCTCACAAATCTCGCCAGGACATTTGAAGTTGACCACCGATGCGACGTGATTTCTCTATCCGATGACAGCGAAATGCAAGATCACCTGCGTATTTGCGGAGGTTGTAATCAATAATGAGTCCCGTATTAGGGCATGCCTTATAATCACATTGTGGTTTTGATAAGTTGCAACTACACACAATATAATGAGTCTATATGAAAACATCAGCTATCTCAAACATTCAAATGCCCTTCGACGTTACAAGCTAGTATTATATGGGACCGCACACTATCGTTAACATTAACGCACTTGAAAATATTCAGCGAAAGACAGTGCAATTAATTTTTCTTTATATAGCCACCAGCTTTCATCATCATCATCATCAGCCTGTTTAGGTCCACTGCAGGACGAAGGCCTCTCCCAACGATTTCCAATCCACCCTATCCTGAGCGAGTTGGTTCCACTTTATGCCTGCAAACTGTTTAATTTCATCGCTCCATCTAATCTTTTGCCTGCCTCTGTTACGTTTTCCCTCTCTTGGTATCCATTCCGTTGCTCTTACTGTCCATCTGTTATCTTTCCTCCTCATGACATGTCCTGCCCAGGTCCACTTCTTTCTTTTAATTGATATAATAATATCGGCTATTCCTGTCTGTTCTCTGATCCATTCCGCTCGTTTTTTATCTCTTAGCGTTACCCCCAACATTTTTCTTTCCATTGCACGTTGCGTGCTCCTTAGTTTTATCTCTAGTTTTTTCGTTATCCTCCACGTTTCTGCGCCGTACGTTAGTACTGGGAGAATGCAGTGATTGAATACTTTTCGTTTAAGTGAGAGCGGTAAGTTTCCAGTCATGATTTCATAATGCCTTCGGAATGCGCTCCAGCCCAACCTTATTCTACGGAGAATTTCTTTTTCATGGTTAGGAGTTCCTGTTATTAACTGTCCCAGGTATACGTATTCGTTTACACATTGTAAGGGTTCATTGTTGATTTTAAATTTCTGTTCCTTACCTAGGGTATTGAGCATAACTTTGGTCTTTTGCCTATTCATTCTTAATCCAATTGTAATACTTTCCCTGTTTAGGTCATCAATCATGTTTTGTAGTTCGTCTCCATCATTGCTAAATAGCACAATGTCGTCTGCGAATCTTAAATTGCTGAGATATTCTCCGTCTATTCGAATTCCCTTGTCTTCCCAGTCTAGACGTTTAAAGATTTCCTCTAAACATGCAGTGAATAGCAACGGGGATATCGTATCTCCCTGTCTCACGCCTCTCCCGATCGGGATTTCTCTGCTTTTCTCATGTAGGAGTAGTGCGGCTGTGCAATCTTTGTATATGTTGTTGATGGTTTTCACGTATATGTCAGGTACCCCTTGTCTACGTAGAGCTTCTAGAACTGCTTGTATTTCTATCGAGTCAAATGCTTTCTCGTAGTCGATAAACGCCATATAAAGAGGTTTGTTATATTCCGCGTACTTCTCAATTACTAGGTTGATAGCGTGGCTGTGGTCCATTGTCGAGTAACCTTTCCTAAAACCAGCTTGTTCTCTCGGTTGATTAAAGTCGAGTGTTTCTCTTATCCTCGTAGAAATTACTTTTGTAAATAGCTTGTATATTACTGGGAGTAGGCTATAATTCTTTAACTCCTTTATGTCACCTTTCTTGTGGATAAGGATTATATTCGCATTTTTCCAAATGCGTGGTATATTACACGTCTTGACACATTTCGGGAAGAGCGATGCAAGTTTTTCAAGTATAATATCTCCTCCGTCTTTAATCAAGTCGGCTGTTATACCATCTTCACCAGCTGCTTTACCGCGGGACATGCCTTTGACAGCTTTTTTGACTTCGTCAGCGGTTATACATGGAATTTCATTGTCCTCCTCAGATTCTATTTCTATTAAGGTTGTATGGTCTGTCTGAGAACTGTACAGTGCACAGTAGAAATCTTCTGCTACTTTTACTATTTCGTTGAAACTGTTGATAACGTTACCTTGTTTATCCTTTAGCGCATGCATTTTGTTTTGCCCTAAGTGCAGTTTCTTTTTGACCGTTTTAATGCTGGTGCCTTTCTCTACAGCTTTCTCTATTTCTCTCGTGTTAAAGTTTCTTACATCTCTTTGCCTGGCTTTATTAATCAATTTTGATAGTTCTGCGAATTCAATCTTATCTTTTGGCGAAGTTACTTTCATTTGTTGGCGTTTTTTTATTAAGTCCTTGGTAGATTGGGACAACTTACTTGTTGTTTGCTTAGTTGTTGTACCCCCGACTTCTATCGCTGTTTCAAGGATTGTTTTCGTTATGGTTTTGTTCATTTCCTCTACATCGTCACCGTTTTCGTCTAAGGCCTCGAACTTGTTGCTTAGGGCTACTTTAAATTCTTCGTTCTTGGATCTGATTACCTCTAAATTACATTTTTTTCTAGTAAATAATTTAGTTCTTGTTTTCTTTAGGTTAAGTACAATCTTTGCTCTTACTAATCTGTGATCGCTGCATTTTATCTTCCCCACTACTTCTGTGTCTTGAATTATACCTGGTTGTTCGCAAATTATGAAGTCGATTTCAATCTTTGTTTCCCCGTTAGGGCTTTTCCACGTCCACTTCCTATTCTTGTGTTTCTTGAAAAACGTGTTCATTATTCGGAGTCGGTTTCTTTCGGCAAATTGTACTAGCATTTCCCCACGGTTATTCCTATGGCCGACGCCGTAGTTGCCAATCGCCTGCTCTCCACTTTGTTTTGTCCCTACTTTTGCGTTGAAATCCCCCATTACTACTGTGTATTGTGTCTGTACTTTCTTTATTGCTAATTCGATATCCTCGTAGAACTGCTCTACTTGTTCGTCGTCGTAGCTCGTTGTTGGCGCATATCCCTGGATTATCTTAAGTTTATACCGCTTATTTAGTTTTATTACGACGCATGCAACCCTTTCGTTAATGCTGTAGAATTCATCTACGTTGCCCGCTATATCTTTGTGAATTAGGAACCCCACGCCATATTCCCTCTTTTCGGGTAATCCTCTATAGCAGAGGACATGCCCATTGTTTAAGACTATGTAAGCTTCACCTGTTCTCCTAACTTCGCTAAGGCCAATGACGTCCCAACTAACTCCCTCTAGTTCCTCGAGTAGTTCTGCTAGTCTAGCTTCGCTGGAGAGGGATCTTGCATTGAACGTTCCAATGTTTAGTTTCCAGTGGCGGCCTGTCCGGGTCCAGTGATTGTTACCGCCCTCTGCTGCTTCCCAGAGCTGACCGCCGCCGTGGACAGATGTTCTGCAGCTGCTGGACACTGAGGGCGGGGGTTTAATTGTAGACATCGTGTGGGAGGTGGTGGCCAAGTACTTCACCAGGGAGGCCAATTCCTGTTCTGGTGTAGGAGTGAGTCGTAAACGGCAGTTGAATGACTGAAAGCCTTTCACATACCCCAACCGTCGCCAGGCCCCCCTACCGACGTAATCTCGAGGAGTATTAAAAAAAAAAAAGAGGGGGGGGGGGATTGGGCGTCGAACCTGCGACCCTTGACGGTCCCGGTTGCAGCGGCTTCGCCTCGTTAAACGTACGTTCTTTCAAAGCCTTTCATGCGCGATATCTTCTACCTGCGTTACTATTATGTACGGTACTTGGTCTCAAAATGTCCGCGATCTTCTATTTTTGCTGATCGCGACATCCAGAACGTCACGGTTTTTAAAACTGCTCTGCAAGCAAGGTCGGCGCGCGTGGAAATCGTGTGTTAGCCAGGCGTTTCCCTTCTGCGTTCGCGCAGGTATGCGGCCGCGTGCCTAGTTTCGCGCACTGCCCGACAGTTGTACGAGTTAGGGTAAAAGAAATTCATGAAATTTTCTACGTGGTCTCGTACACAGACGCATTTTTCCTTGCGATGTACGCGCATATGACAAAAAAGAAAAATTGTTGGTTGTAAGAAATCGCGGTTGTGATGTGTAATGAGTAATGCAATCCATAATTTCTTATGCCGGAGTAGATGTGTGAAGACGAAATGGAAATAGATAGGTATCAGGCACACAGATACATACACACATGTCTATATAACAGTATAAACACGCAATCATACACCCCAGCAGACACACGCAAACTTTCTTGGTGAATGCATAGTATCATGTTCATTCTTATAGGAAGTGAGTTCAAAGTGTTAAGTCGTCATCAAATTTACATCGACCAGCTAAAAAGATTTGTGTGGAGGTTAGTAGTGTACAGTTTGCGTCTTACGGCAAGTAGTAATCAAGGAGTAATGTATACTCCTTATTGCGTTTGTGATGTTAATTTCGTCATCTATCTATCTATCTATCTATCTATCTATCTATCTATCTATCTATCTATCTATCTATCTATCTATCTATCTATCTATCTATCTATCTATCTATCTATCTATCTAATTTCCTTCGCTTCTCATGAGTTGCTACTATCGGAGACCGGCGGTCGGTTATGTCTAGCGTCGCATCGGTTTTCCGTTTGTGCGGAATAATGTGAGAACATGTAACCGCGTTAGTAACTAACAGTTTCTACTATCCAATATGAGAAAAGGTTTGTCTAGCTGCTCACCGAATTATCGTCGGCGCGTTGGGCTCGGTGCAGTTGTGGTCCTGTGACAGCTTACACGTACATCATTGCTTGAATGCGACTCGTACATCATTGCTTGAAAGCTTTCAGTATAAGCAGTTAACAAATCCAACCAAATGTTTCCTTTGTAGTCTCAGCGAAAAGATCGGCGTTTGCAGTCCTTGTTTTCTTTGCTTCATGGCACAGCTTCGTAAGTGCCTCCTCTTGCGTCGCGGCGCACTCGCCATGCACATGCACTTTCTCTAACCTCTTGTTTTGCATTGAAATTCTCGTTTTTTTCCGCAGACAATTGCTGATTTGAATAACCTGTCAGCAGACCGCCTATCGTCCTTTGTACAGTCTAGTGCTTATTCCTACGTTACTTTGTACACAGCCTTGTTCTCCACTTTCCTTAGAACTTGAAGAATTTTAAATGAATTGTTAGTGTTTGCAATCCGCCTCTTTTCACACTCACTCATGCTGCCGTTGTGTATTGTCTCGTCCTTTTTTTTTAACTCTTGTTATGACTTTTGCTCGTTGTTCTTGCTCCTAATGCTGCTTAGGCCACGTGGCCTGGGGAATTTCCATAAATAAATAAAAAAAAAACGGAGCTGACGTAGTTTGTTGACACATTGATGCAAATTTCATAAAGTGAAACCGCAGCACTCATGCGATTGTATGTCTAATTCGCACCTCCTTACCCTTAAGCACGCAAAGAAACACACTGATGCCTTTCGATAATTAAGGATGTGCCCAGCACACGACAAAGCAGTCACTGTAAACAACGATGGCAAAGGACGAAATGAAGCATTTTAACACCAAATATTCACATAACACGCTCCTTACACGTTTTTCGAGCCGGGCCAATATATATTACCGCAGTTTTCACGTAAGTGCAGTGTACGTAGAGACTGATTCCGGGAGCAGCTGATTTCTCACCATTTTCTACATTATGCGGCCTTTACACATAATCACTGGCGTGTGAATATACTCGGCAAGCAAATCCTGAAATAATGCCATAAAACACCAATAGAACAGCTCGGCAGAGCCAAAGTTGCCGTCACGTTTTTTGGAAGAAGCTAGTGCGCACACGCACGCACGCACGCATGCAGACACGCACACACACTCCCACACAGTATAGTCAATAATATAAACAAATGCAAATGAAGTAGTGAATACAAGTTGGCTTAGACAGGGAAAGTGGGTGTGAAAACTGCCGTATAGGTATGCCCTTGAAAAGAATCAACCAAGGGAATCGGCAGAAGGGGTGTCTCAAAAATTCAAAATCAATGTAGCATGGCCTTCGGACAGACAGAGCTTCCTCGTAAAAGAGCCTTCCTTTGTCATTTCTCTGAGCCGGTCTCCGGTTCCCTTGGGCAGCCATAATAAATGTCGAGGTCGTATTGCGTATTGCTCTTGGGCTGCATTTGGCGACTTTAACGGCATTGTGGTAGTAACGTAGAGGTCTAGTTGATCCAATTGTCCTGAAAAATTGGGCAATCTCTAACTCCAATAAAGCACCAGAATAATATGCAGCATTTATCTAGTCGAAACGAGCACCTATAAGGAAGTGAAACACTCAGGTCGCCCTTCTATATCGATTCGGCTTGTTGGATTGACGGTACGTCAGAAAGACGACCGCGAGTAGACTTGGTGCGTTTCATACGCAGCACAAGGAAATTGCATCCACGCCGACGCAAAGGCTATCGTTTGCCAAGCTCATTCTAGAGGCTGGCACACAAGACGTCTGCGCGGTCTCAATGTATCCTCTAAAGTATCCCATAACGAGGAAGCAGCATTACCTGCGCATGAGGCAGAAGGGCGTTATCGTGTCTCTCCGAACAGCAAATTCATTCTCGTCGCTAATTTTCCACCAGCCTTCGCTTCCGCTAGCATCCCCTCCTCTCCCCTGCGAGACCGTGAAAATACTGCCGGCTTTTTGTGCCTTGTCCTCTAAAGGTGTGCTACGCCTCAGTGGAGAGGCCATAAAAGCGCGAAGTCGCGCGACGCTAGGCGAGGAGAGTACCAAGAGGCCGCGGTCTGCCCACGCCGTTTGTATCTGTGCTGTAGAACTACGATGGCGACGACATCGATTCCAGCCAACGACGGCGCACCGTTCTTTCTCCCTCGGGACCCCCGCACCGCTGGTTGGAGCTTTGCGGGCAACAAGCAGCTCATAATTCTCCTGCTCGTCGGCTATGTCTACATCGTTAAGGTGGGCGGCCCGTGGTTCATGAAGAACCGCAAGCCGTACGATGGCATCAAGCCCCTCATTGCGTTCTACAACATGTTCATGGTGGTGTTCAGTGCCTACTTCGTCTACGCGTTCTTCACCACCGCCTACATCCGCAATGGTTACAGTCCGATATGCCAGGGCATAGATTTCGATGCCAGGGACGAAGGCACCATGGCCCTGCTGAACCTGTGCTGGTGGTTCTCCGTGTTCAGGATACTCGACTTTCTGGACACCTTCTTCTTCGTGCTCCGCAAGAAGGACTCGCACGTATCCTTTCTGCATGTCGTGCATCACACCATGGTCGTCTTCAACGGCTGGTTCGGACTCACCTATGGTGGAGACGGTCAGACAATGATGTTTTGCGTCATCAACGGTTCCGTGCATGTGATCATGTACATGTACTATTTCCTCAGCCTTCTGGGGCCGAGTGTGCAGAAATACCTGTGGTGGAAGCGTTACATAACGCAGCTGCAGCTTACGCAGTTCGTCGTTCTCTTTGTGCACGCACTGATGCCGTTGTTCTTCAACTGCAACTACCCCAGGTCGCACACGTACATCACGATGACCCAAGCCACTTTCTTCTTTTGTCTGTTCATAAACTTTTACGTAAAGAACTACAAGACAAAGAAGACTGTGATAGTAACGAAATCTGGAGCTAACGGCAAGATACACTGAGCCATTGTGTTTTTTGACAGTTATTGAGCGTGTGTTTGCGCGCGTGATCTCTATTGGACATCGTAAAACTTCCAGTGTTTTTTCGCTGGCAAAAGACCGACGTCTTGTTTCGGCTTCCTTCTAAAACCCAATCTTTGCTCCAGAAATGTGACACATGATCGAGGGACTAGAGACAAGTACTGACCATTGCTATGTGCATTTTCTGTATATATAGCCCATCGTGAGGTAATTCCTTGTTTTATACTAGCGCAATATTTCAGCTTATAAACGATTAGGGTACGTTTGTGCATGTATATGATCACGTTGGCCCGTATTCACTAAGATCACTGAACGAAAGCTGTTCGCAAGATAACATTTGCGATCCTCTAGCGGGGCATTTCATACAGGAAGGTACACGGCCAAATGCAATAAGGCTGGACGGACTAGAGGTTTTGTGAACGCGACCATGTTTAACAAACGGAGATCGCCTAACTTTCCGCATAGCTCTCAATGATTCGAGAGAAAGACGACTGGTCTTTTCACCGTATTGCTCGAGGTGTACCCTTCAATCCTAGTCTGGGGTGCGCAGATTAAGAACATAAAAAAAAAATAACGCCTGCTTTCAGATTCGCTGCACTTTGTGGAATTGATTCAGATGGAAGGCGTGGTGAACAAATGTTTGATTCTAAGTTCTTCATGGTGATGTTCAACTTTGTATTGTTGTAAAAATGCGAACTAAAAGTGGTTCCTACCTTCCTTCTGTCCTCAAAGCCTGTTTCTTTTTTAAGTGCGAAGCATTTCTTGGCGAACCGTATCTATCTATCTATCTATCTATCTATCTATCTATCTATCTATCTATCTATCTATCTATCTATCTATCTATCTATCTATCTATCTATCTATCCGCCTACGCCTCGGTGCTCTCGTGGTCGTCTCGTTCACCCGGTATTCGCCAAAACCTTTATGGTAGGGTGTTAATGATGTACAACAAACATGAATGATTGACCTTTAAGATCACTAACATGATATACTTATCATATACGTCTCGATTAACGATACTCCGATCACGTGCGGCTCATACGCGTAATGCTCAGTCCTTGGAATGCGGGTATGCACCACATGTGTTTGAATTTTATGCAGCCTATGCCAGTCAAGGACTAAGTAAAAAAAATCGGCTGTTTCGTAGATCGACAACGCGCCGTCGATGTTATCGCGTTCACCGAACTGGTAGCTATCAACTCAGTACGGTGAACGCATGACACCATAAACCGTAGGACCCACAAACTACAACTGAGTCTTTATGCAGCTCCACTAACCCCAAAACCTGGGAAGGTGCAAAGCATGCGGTGTCGCACCGGTGTTTCCCCACAGGAAACGTCAGTAGCTGCTAACGGGCTTGCTTTACCGTGGCCACAACGCCGACGTTAGACGCCGACAGCCCGGGCTCATTAGCAGAAACTCGTTAGAATCGCTTCTGACACGACAACCCTGTATACACATGCACTGTCTGGGTGCACTGCCTCCAGAATCGACCCACAAATGTATACACACTGTCTCACTGCACTGTTTCCAGGATGGGCTCACCGTAACGACAGTAGAGATACGTCGACAAGCCCATCCCCTAACGCGCGGCAGCCTAACAGATACGTTTAACATACTAGAACACACTTTATTGATTTGATTGATTTGTGAGGTTCAACGTCCTAAAAGTAGCTGTGATTATGAGAGACGCCGTAGTGGAGGTCTCCGGAAATTTCGACCACCTGGGGTTCCTTAACGCGCACTGATGTCGCACAGCACACGGGCCTCAACATTTCGCCTCCATAGAAATGCTGCCGCCGCGGCCGGGATTCGATCCCGCTACCTTTGGATCAGCAGCCGAGTGCCATAACCACTAGACCACCGTGGCGGGGCTCGAACACCCTGCAGAACAAGAGAGGCAAAGCATTTGTCGTTGCGACCGAAATGTGCACACCAGCACGCAGCCACAGACGAATGTGACGTCATATCCGGAGGCAATCTACGAAGCGTTACGGGGTTGGGAACAGAAACCAGGCCCCCGACGTGCCAAGCAAGCGCTCTACCTCTAGGCCTCTCTATGGCACATATGGTAAATAAACCTATTGCACCAGCAGCAGGGGATGCTCACAATGCATTGTGATCAGACAACACTGTGTGCGCCCGCCATGTTCTTCGGGGCGCAATCGCGGAATAGTCTGCTATCAGATGGTTGGGAGAGACTGGGAGGCTGTCAGTGATGGTGTTTCGCGCCAAGGAAACTCAGCAGTTTCCTGCAAAATGCAGCTACGGAATTGATTGATTTCTGGGTTTTTACGTCCCAAAACCACCTATAATTATTAGACACACAGTAGTGGGCGGTTCCGAAAATTTCGAGTACCTCGGGTTTTTTAACGTGCACTGACATCGCACACGCAGTACAGCGGGTCTCAAATATTGCCTCTATCGAAATGCAGCCGCCGCTGCCAGGATTCGATACCATGACCTCCGGATCAGCAGTTGAGTACCATAGTCACTAGACCACCGTGGCGGGGCAGTTACGAAATTCAGAGCAGCGCATGCACGGTGCTACCATAAGTTAAGGAGAACACAAAAAGTTCGACAATCCCTATGCATATTCTTATGAGATAAAAACGCGAAAGCGTTTCTTTTGACTAAATTGTTGTTGAGGAGGGGTACTGCAAACTAGTATTGCCGGGTTAAGAGCGCGTGTCCCGTTCCAGTCGGGGATTTCCCTTTCCTACGCCGCAGCTGCAGGCGGTTGCTGTGGCGGAGCCGAGCGCACGCCGACTGCGGAGGGTGTTGGCGCCGTCGTCACTTCCGTTGGAAAAGGTCACGTGCTTTCCGGGCACGGCTCTTGCGGACGCTTTTTGCGGACGGCAGCTGGGCGCGCGCTATCGGCAACCTAGCCAAGAAACGCTCTCGCGTTAATAACGAAGTTTTCCAATCTTAAGTACCCACCCGGAAGGCAGCTGCTACAGTCGTACTGTTTCGCACCGGTAATAGTACGCAGACATTTCTCCTTTGCAACGGGTACTTCTGGTCTGAGGGAAACGTTCGAGGAACTTCTTGGTCGTCGAGGAGATAAGAGTGTAAAATGTATAAGGTATAGCTCGTGTGGCAATACAATGGCTCACGTTATTTACCACTGCGATTAAGAAGGTGCGCCAGATATTGAAACCATGTTGTTTCTGAGCGTTGCTGCGCACCTTCCCACCTCTTATTTCTCCAGCTGAAGGCATCTCTATCCTTCGCAGTTGCGTGGTTGATATTTGCTAGATAGAACAATGCTTGGACGTATAGGCGGTGCGCCAAGACCTAGGAAAAACTAGTCTATCGCGTTTTGGAGTTTGCATGGCGGCCGGTGTTATTTCACTGCTGATACGCGATAGTGCAGTTTAACCACTCTACGTCCGTTGATGTCAGCAAACGGTCTGCTGAGAGGATTTGTGTATGTAGCAAATAAATGCACCAGAGGACCAAAACTGATTGCCAGTGCCCCGCCACGGTGGTCTAGAGGCTATGGCACTCGGCTGCTGATCCGAGGGTCGTGGGATCGAATCCCGGCTGCGGCGGCTGCATTTCGATGGAGGCGGAATGTTGAGGCCCGTGTGCTGTGCGATGTCAGTGCACGTTAAAGGTCCCATGACACCAAAATTTCAAACGCGAGATGCTTGCGTTAATTGGTTTTCCTGCATAGAAAGGCAACCTTGACCGAGTATTAGCGACGAACGTCGCCTCTAAGTAATTTTAATATGGTTTCAAAGTAAGCGGGAATGCTCATCCGAGCTTGCAGCACCTCGCGACATCGCCACTAGTGTGACGCAGTTTGTGGGCCATCTGTGACGTTTCACTTTTGTAAGTTGATATCGTGACGTCACGAAGAGACACGGGCGCGCCGCGCTATGGCCTCCGAGCGTGGCCTCCAAGATTGGCTCTCGCAGCCGATCGCGGAGGCCGCGCCAAAAGCCGTATTTTTCTGCTTCCTCTCCTTGTTGGTCGCTCAAGCGTACATTGTACACACACTATGATGCAAAGCGAGTGGGGCGAGCTGGTCTGGCGCTAGCGCTCTCCGCAACGTCATCGAATCTTAAGCTCAAGTGATCAGTGCATGCGCTCACTTCCGACAGCCTCCGCGCTGGCCCCGCGGCGCTAGTTTCTTGCAGTTTTTGGCGCGCGTTTCGATGCTTCATTAAACTGAACAAAATTAACGATGCTGTGACTAATTAGACTTCACGCTGGGGAATTTTCCACTCATATGCCGTGATTACAAGACACTGTTCTACTCATTAGAGCATAAAAGTCTCCAACAAAGAAATAGCTGTCATGGGCCCTTTAAAGAACCCCAGGTGGTCAAAATTTCCGGAGCCCTCCACTACGGCGTCTCTCATCAGAGCTGGTTTTGGGACGTTAAACCCCACATAACAACAACAGCAAGGTCCTGAGTAAATGATGTGGGGACGCGCGGGGAAAGTAATCACTTTATTATTGAGAAAATACCAAGAATGACGCTCGACAAGGTCGCCTAAACCGCCACCTCTTTCCCCAGCTTTCTATTTATTCGATGATGGGCGGCATATATAGATGAAAATATGAGACTTAGAAGGAGCAAGACGACCGCTGCGTTGCCTTACGTGAAGGTGCGCCGTATATGAGATTTCCAATCGTTTTTAAATTTGTTTGCTTTAATCTTATGGCCGCCAAGCTGGTGAGGGGCAGCGAGGATCAAGTTGACGGGTGCAATGCGACGCTGCGAACTAGCACCGAATGTCTCCTTCAGCTGGCAATGAGCGCGCCGATGGACGTTCGAAGCTGCTTGGCCGCAAATATTTATAGCTACCGATCACATATATCCACATTAAAAAAACAAGTAAAAGGAGAGGTGGCGAGAACCGAAGCGCACAATTTCCGAGTTATTTAATCATCACGCCCCGCTCACGTGTGCCTTACATCCGTGATTTTTTTGATGGCATATGCAGAATCTAGCCTTCATGAACGTTGATTCATAGTGCAGCGTCAAGAAACTTGGGTCGCATGTTTATTTTGCTATTAACGTGACGTTTTTAGAATTGCATGTCGCACAACTTTCCGGACAGGCACAGTATATGCACACTGCTTTGCAATAAGCTTTGAAATACGCTCAAACCACGCCATCGATTTATGCACATTTATTCCCGCGAGCACTCTGTTCCGTCCGTGAAAAGCAATATACCACAACCAAAAAGCACACTATCGCGCTCTCTCGAGCGCTTGTGCGTGATTTATCAGTGCGATAAAAATCTTAATGCGCGTGTCTTAAATCCATGAGTGCTTTTGTCGCTGGGAAGGTAACTTATATTCACAGGAAGAATAGAAAAGGGGCTAAACGACTTTACGCGCGTCGACCGCAGTTCCTAACTCACGCAATGCTAATATCCTTGACGAGATTACCTCTCCGGTGGTGACTGTATGTATTTGTTTTCGTCGTTCAAATAATCAAGGTATTCACACAATAACAGTGCTACATTGTTTAGGGCCTGTCACGGATACACGATGCGTGCACAGCGGCTGGTAGCAGTGGAAGAACGTCGCCGAACGACCGCAAAAAAAGCAGAAAGTAGCAGCCCGTACAGGCTGAGATACTACAAGTTTCGGTTGCCGGCGCCCTGAAGAACGTGGCGGATGACGCATGCGGCGACGTCGACACATGACGCTCTACATTTTGAATATCTAGAGAGAACGAAAAAAAAACTAGAGAGAACGGGCAAAAATAATTATAGGGAAAAATAAGGACTTTCTGCCATAAGGGGCAGGGAACTGGGCTATGAATTTACGTTGTTGCTATAGTATGAACGATTTAATAACTTAAAGAGAGAGGGGAAGAAAGAAGAAAAGTTCTTAAATTTTTTTTTTTACGAGCCTGGTGGCGCACAAGTCACCGCCCCGTTACAAAGGGGACGCTCATACCATCAATCCATCCATCCATCCTCTATTGTGATGATCACGCCTATGCAACGTCAGTTGCGCTTCTAGCGTGTGTTTACCGCTGTCGTAGCGGTCTAATAAACAATGATAACACGCGCATCAGCACATTGTGGCGTCCCGTTCTTTCGAGAAAGACGTCTGTGTACTCACGTGAACGGTGCGTCGTGCCGTGAGCCTACCATTCAGCCGCCACTGTGTTCTCGACGTTCCTGGTTGCCCCACGTTAAGCATAACAGCATTCACGCACTTTGCACAAAGACGTTCATCCTATCCTCAACACTTAGTATAATGCCAGACAATTCCTCACAGGCGATTCCTCACTGACTGCGGGAAGCACGCGCTCGCCCTCGGCGCGTGCTTCCCGGCGCGTGCCTCTCTCTCTGCCGGCGCGTGCCTCTGCTGTCTTGTGAGAGAGAGAGAGAGAGAGCGAAAGGCACGCGTTGGCTATGGAAACGCTTGTCCGCCGCGGTGGTGTAGTGGTTACGGTACTCGGCTGCCACCCAAAATACGCGGGCTCGATCCCGGCCGCGGCGGTCGCATTTTCGATGGAGGCGAAAATGCCAGAGGCCCGTGTACTGTGCGTTGTCAGTGCACGTTAAAGAACCCCGGGTGGTCAGAATTTCCTGAGCCCTCCATTACGGCCTTTCTCTCCTCTCTATCTCTTTCACTCCCTTTCCCCACCCCCACGGACGCTTAGCCGTGCTCCCTACATGGGCTGCAGAAATTAGCGGTACCAGCTCGCAAAGAAGGAGAACGCGCCCTCACCCGCGAGAGACAACGTTGGCTCAGGCAGCGTCTCCTAGCGAGTTTCTTGATTGAGAAATACCGACTGCTCGCGTTGGAGAAGCGTTCACCGGCAACCCATACATATATATACATATAGGCACTGGATCTTGACTTGCAATGAAGTGCCGGTGGGAGATTTCACTTGTGCATAGTTGAACCATGAGGAGTCGTAGCGTGCGCGTTAACTAAATTAATCCGGAACTCGCACGATCTACGACGAACCTCCCGAGCTTCGCCCACTCATCATTCACTCCGTGGATATGCTGTAATTTTTTTATGTGACAGTTCAGGCGTATATGACATAAATGGCTCTGATGTCTCATGTGAGCGAGGCTTTAGAACCAGTTGCTGGACATGTGGTTACACTTGTCCCTCTGTGCTTCAATGCAATAAGTTGCGAGTTTGCATTTGCTGGCGTTGTCACAACATATTCTTTGCTCGCTTAACTCGGCTCTTGCCCCGCGACGGTGGTCTAGTGGCTATGATACTCGGCTGCTGATCCGAGGGTCGCGGGATCGAATCCCGGCTGCGGCGGCTGCATTTCGATGGAGGCGAAATGTTGAGGCCCGTGTGCTGTGCGATGTCAGTGCATGTTAAAGAACCCCAGGTGGTCGAAATTTCCGGAGACCTCCACTACGGCGTCTCTCATAATCACAGCTGGTTTTGGGACGTTAAACCCTACAAATCAATCAATCATGAGTCGGCTCATTTCACAAAACAACTCAGTATAATGTGGCGCCATGCACTTCGCCTTTCATGCATGGCTGCACCATTCCAGGGGCGTTTCCAAGTGCGTCTCAATGCATGCGCGCTGAGCAGGATGAGAGCGTCGAGGACGAGCGAAAGAAGCAAGATATGAAAGAATATAAGGCGCGTTCGTACGGCTTCGATCACAGTACACCGATAGCGCAGCAGTAGAGCACTGGCCCTCTTTTGTCGCGGAGCAGCGCGCTGGGAGTTCGATTAGCAGCATCAACAGAAACTTTTCTGCGTGTTTTGCTTCGTTGTTCATATATGCACATTTTACTGCTTCACTTCCGTTACGGAAATGCCGTATGGGGTTGTGGCTGACCCCTGCATAAAACACTTTCCTGTTAAAATTTACGCTATCGTCATGGCTGGTAAACTGGTACTGACCTTGGCAACACCGTTTACTCTCAGCGACTTAAGATCTAACTTATTTATTTATTTATTTACAAATACTGCGGACCCTGTTCGGGCCCAAGCAGGAGTGGATACATAAATGTCAGTGACAATATCAAACAGAATATAAAAAATGAAATACAAGGTATAAAATTTACAAATATTCGCAACATTAACAAGGAGGTAGATAATACATAGCAATAATAGCAGTAACAGAATACAAAGTGCAATACAAAAGTTCATAGCCCCAATGAAAAAGAAATGCCTCCGAAGGTCGTCATCCGAAGGTCGTGGGTTCAGTTCGCACCGAAGGCATGGTTCGTCTTTTCGTCCACTTTAATTCCTTTCAACTTACTCCACAATTACACTGCTACAGTTAACTTCCCCTATGCTTTCCTAGGCTTCATTGTATGTTTTGTAGTATAAATAAGGCGCATGTAGGAGAGCCAGCAAAAGACGAAGACGAGGACCGTTGTTGCTGCTCGTGCTTGCTCCGCTTGAACGGCTGGTCGATTCGGCTCTGCTGTCTTCAATAAACGCCTCACTAGCTCAACGCTAAACGCGTACTTAGGCGATCCCAACAGGCGATCCCAATTGGTATGGTCAGCGGACACGTACATGGAGAGCATGTCGCCCAGCGTACGGTTAAAGCGCTCAGTCATTCCGTTGGTTTGTGGATGGTATGCGCTAGTTGTCCGGTGGACAACGTTGCATTCACGCAAGAGGGCTTCGACGGCTTCGGAGAGGAACGTACGTCCGCGATCGCTGAGTAGCTCACGAGGCGCGCCGTGGCGAAGAACAAGTTTGTGAAGGATGAATAAGCCGACTTCACGTGCTGTGGCCTCTGGCAGCGCGGCAGTTTCGGCATAGCGCGTCAGGTGGTCAATAGCGACAATCACCCAGCGGTTTCCGTCAGGTGTGTAGGGAAGGGGACCGTACAAGTCAATTCCGATGCGGTCAAAAGGTCGGGAGGGGCACGGCAGTGGCTGAAGTGGTCCAGTGATTATGTTCGGTGGGCTCTTGCGACGTTGGCACAGGGAGCATGAACGTACGTACTGCCGGACAAAGCGGTACATTCCACGCCAGTATTAGCGCAGCCGGAGGCGTGCATATGTTTTACTACACCGGCGTGGGCACATTGTGGGTCCGCGTGAAAGGAGGCGCAGATATCGGCACGTAGATGACGAGGGATTACCAGCAACCATTTGCGTCCATCGGATAAGTAGTTGCGGCGATACAAGAGTCCATCACGGATGGTGAAATGCCGAGCTGTGCGCCGCAGTGAACGGGTGGCGGTACGTGGGGACGGATGAGATAGGTACTCCATTAGAGAGACTATCCAAGGGTCCTGGCGCTGCTCGGACGGCATGTCAGTGTATGCAAGCGACACCAAATCGTAGCTGGAAGCAGACTCAGCGCCACACTCATGGGGAAGTGGAGAGCGGGAAAGAGCGTCGGCATCGGAATGTTTGCGGCCTGACCTGTAGACCACACGGATGTCATAGTCTTGGAGACGTAATGCCCAACGGGCTAAGCGGCCAGATGGATCCTTCAGCGACGTTAACCAGCACAGGGCGTGATGATCAGTCACGACGTCAAACGGACGGCCATATACATAAGGTCGAAATTTTGTGATTGCCCAAACGATGGCCAGACACTCTTTTTCTGTGACCGAATAATTTGCTTCAGCTCTGGTGGGAGTTCGGCTGGCGTAGGAGACGACATACTCGTCGAAACCAGACTTGCGTTGAGCAAGAACAGCGCCAAGGCCAACTCCACTGGCATCCGTGTGGACTTCAGTAGGAGCGTCGGGGTCGAAGTGACGAAGAATCGGCGGTGATGTCAGAAGGTGACGCAGCGTTGTGAATGCGTCATCGCAAGCGGAAGACCACGCCGATATGCCTTGGCTGTCAGCAAGTAGCTTTGTCAAAGGCGCCATTACCGATGCAAAATTACGGACGAACCGGCGAAAATAGGAACATAGTCCTATAAAGCTCCGGAGTTCCTTGAGTGTTGACGGCTTAGGAAACTCGGCCACGGCTCGAAGTTTTGTAGGGTCGGGCAAAACACCGTCCTTGCTGACAACGTGCCCTAAGATGGTAAGCCTCCGGGCCGCAAAATGACACTTCTTCAAATTGAGCTGGAGCCCAGCATTTGTAAGGCAATCCAAGACGGCTGCGAGGCGCATGAGGTGGGTGTTGAAGTCCTTTGCAAAAACTACGACGTCGTCCAGATAGCAGAGACACGTGTGCCATTTGAGACCTCGAAGAAGGTTGTCCATAAGACGCTCGAACGTAGCGGGAGCGTTGCAAAGGCCAAACGGCATCACGTTGAACTCGTACAAGCCGTCAGGAGTCACGAACGCAGTTTTGGGGCGGTCAGCTTCATCGATAGGCACCTGCCAGTAGCCTGATCGAAGATCCAGCGAAGAAAAGAACTCTGCGCCTTGCAAACAGTCGAGCGCGTCGTCGATTCTTGGGAGGGGGTAAACATCTTTGCGTGTGATCTTGTTAAGACGCCTATAATCAACACAAAATCTGATGCTACCGTCCTTCTTTTTCACTAGTACGACCGGAGAGGCCCAAGGGCTGTGTGAGGGCTGTACCACGCCGCGACTAAGCATATCGTTCACCTGGGCGTCTATGACCTGGCGTTCAGCGTGGGAGACCCGATACGGACGCTGGCGCAGGGGCGCATGGGTGCCGGTGTCAATGTGGTGAACGATTTCAGATGTTCGGCCCAAGGTGGTTTGATTGTGGTCGAAATAATTCCGATAGCGGTCGAGGAGTTTCAAGAGTTCCGTCCGCTGATCACTAGACAACGCCGAATCAATTGACGGTAGAAAGACGTCCAGGGAGGATGAGTCCGACGGAGTAGCGGGATTAATGCTGGCGACCGCGAGACTTGCCGTGTGGTCGGGCACTTTACTGGCGCAAACAGAATCGATGTCCTCAAGTCGGCCTATACATTCACCACGGAATAGAGTGGCTGGAGACGAAAGCGGGTTCGTTACATAAATGTTTCCGCGACAGTTTTCAATCGTGAGAACTGCATAGGGAAGAAGGAAGTTCTTGCGAGAGGTAAATGGTTCAGATGGCGCGAACATGGCGCTAGAGAAGGGAGCGTAGTCGCAAGAGATCGGCAAAAGAACACAAGACAAAGGCGGGACGTCAGTGTCTGCCGCGACGACCACACGAGAAAGAGAGGAATCGCTAGAACCAACGTCAGTAGGGGTCGCTGATAATTCTAGCTGTGCACGCGCACAATCAACAACGGCTTGATGTGTAGCGAGGAAGTCCCAACCTAGTATAACGTCGTGCGAGCAACGTGACAAGACGACGAATTCTACCACGTACAAAACGTCCTGAATGATTAGGCGAGCCGTGCACGCCATAGAAGGTTTGATGCGATGCGCGGTTGCAGTTCGCAGGGAGACGTCGGAAAGCGGAATCGTAATTTTCTTTAAGTTGCGGCACATTTCTGCACTTAACACAGACACAGCGGCTCCACCACTTGAAAGTACGCGTTTAGCGTTGAGCTAGTGAGGCGTTTATTGAAGACAGCAGAGCCGAATCGACCAGCCGTTCAAGCGGAGCAAGCACGAGCAGCAACAACGGTCCTCGTCTTCGTCTTTTGCTGGCTCTCCTACATGCGCCTTATTTATACTACAATTTGCTCATTTAGTTGTTTCTAACAAATAAAAACGAGGCCTTGGCCCCTTCCCTTTCGTTATTTCATAGCTTGGGCCTCGTTGCGGCAGACTTGGTGCCTTAGGTAGCATGCGAGGGCTTATTGGGCAGCAGCCATTTCATCGTAAGATCACGTTCTACGTGACGCCTCCTCTCAAGAAAATGTGTTCCATACACGCCGCCATGGCTATGAGTGGCGCTGCCTGACACTCCCAGGATAATATGTACACAAATACCCAATAACGTGGAATGGGGGGGGGGGGGGGGGGCGCCTTCGTAGCTCAGCGGTAGAGTATCGGACGCGTCATCCGAAGGTCGTCGGTTAGGTTCCCACCGAAGGCAGGTTTCTCTTTTCGTCCACTTTAGTTCCTTTCTACTTACTCCACAATTGCAATACTACAGTTAACTTCCCCTATGCTTTCCTAGACTTCATTGTCTGTTTGCTCATTAAGTTGTTTCTAACAAATAAAAACGAGCCCTTGACCCCTTTTCTTTCGTTAAATTTATGAGAAGCGTATGATTTCGTTGTACCAACGTTTCCTGCACAACTTACTATGGGCGAGAGAGAGAAAAAAATGAGAGCGAGGCAGAGAGAGAGAAAGAAAGCGAGAGAGGGGGAGGGGTTAATAAAGAAACACAGGTCCAGGATCGCACAGAAGGGACCTGCTCCTGCCCTGAAGCT